>JABUQX010007601.1:0-38001 GCA_015478945.1 Trachelipus rathkii | reverse complement strand
TCTCAGGGGCCTAATGACTAATCAAATGTAAACAACAGCAAACACTATAACACCTGAGAGGAGAAAAGGGGAAGAGACAACTGCCAGAATATCTATGTGATTTAGGGAAAATAGATCCGAGGAGATTGCTCTTCAGTTGCGAGAATTAACACACAAAACGCCTCAGTGAAAGGAATTACAGAACTCTAAGATATTGGCAGAGCCGAAAATTTGTCAGTAGGAGACCAAGGAGTAGCGGACTTTCGTTTGATGAAAGCCTGCTATAGATCCCACATAATATCTCTGAACTGATTCAAAGTTAATTTAAAGTTAGTACGAGTGATTGGAGAAGAAAATTTAGCCATTTCCCCGATTCGCGTTGTTCTAGCCTGGATGAGCCACGTGATCAGCACGAGTCCGGCAATTATTTTGGTTACGAAAAAGACTGTGATTAACGAGGAATGAACTTGCTAGTCCATCAACGATTACAACTCCCTCCTTATCTTTAAATCATTTATACATCATCCATTATTATTATTGTAGCCACATTGGCATCATCTGCAAACTTGGAAAATTGCAGTTAAGTCCCTGGTCTTTAAAAAAATCGTACTTCATACGGGAATAAGCCCACTTTTATCAAAAGAAACGCTACGACCACAAACATGTCTGCCTCATTCCATTAATTAAATACTTCTATTATTAACTTCATTAATATTGCTTATATTATCTGATTATTATTTATTATTATTATTATTATAAATTTTAATATTAAAATATTATTATTATACAATAGAATAAATTATTATAACTTTAGGAAATACAAGTTAGAACGCTAAAATCGTTTCGGACGGTTGAACCCTTGACCCCCCTGTCTACAGCCTGTATAATATACTATATATATATATACTATACATATATATAATATAATATATATCTATATAATAGTATAGTCATATATATAATATATATATATATATATAATATAAGATAACTATATCATATATACTTATAATATATATATATATATATATATTATATATAGATATATTATAATATATATATATAAAGTATATATATATTATACTTATCTATAATATAATATACCGATATATATACTATATAATAATATATATCTATTATATATAACTTATGATAATATATATATACGCTAATTATAATATATATATTATATATATATATTTATAATAAGTATAACATAACTACTATATATATATATTATACTATATTATATATATATATAGGTTGGATAGTGATGGAAAAAAGGTTATTATATAACAGGTATTTTGGGGTGCGCGGAGGAAAAATGAATTAGAAGGATTGGTATTTCTATGAAGAGAAGCGTAGCTGGTAAGTAATACTTTCTTTAAACACAAGGTATCTCATAATGTTATACTAGAGTTGGTAGTAGTAGAGATGTACGAAGTAAAAGTATGATTGCTTTGCGTTATAAAAATATGTTGAAGTTATGTGTTGGATGTTAAATCAGTGGGATTATTGGATCGGGATTATGGATCATTATGTTGTTCTATGCTAAGCATTAAGTTAGTGGGCTGTGGATGGGAGAAAGGTGATACGAAAGGAAGTACGTAAACTTAAGAGTGAGAAGTTAAGGAACAAGACAATAAGTAAGTATTAAGAGCGCTCGCTAGTAAATCGGTTGAATGTGAATCATATACTAGAACAATCTGGGGGCAATGAAGAAGCCAATTAGTAGGCAAAGGAATGTGTGGAATGTGCTAAGTAAGGAAGTAAGAATTAAACAGTGAATGGTGGAATGAAGTGATGAAAGCGGTTAAAGGAAAAAAAAAAAGCTGGCTGAATGTACTAAAAGCAAATGATGAAGTGTCAAAAACAGATGCCTTGAATTTATATAAGGACGAAAAAAAAATACTAAAAGGTGCATACGTAGGAGAAAACAAGAGTAAAGTGAAACCAGCGTTGGAGGAGATGAATGAGAACAACAAGGAAATTAATTAAGCTCTTCTGGAGAAGCGCAAAGGTTACGGAATGCGAATAAGGGGAATCTACTTGAAATAATGAATGAGGATGTCGCTTTTTCGTAACTCAATAATGAACGCGCGATGGTCGAGGGAGTGGAAAGAACACTTCAAAATCTGCACAAATAGTTAAACAGTAATGATGAGGTGTTATTGAATGTGTGTGGTTTTGAGATGATGCAAGAAGGAATAGCTATTTCTAGGATGAGGTTATTAGTAAAGGAGTAGGTAATGGTCAGTATAGGTACGACCCAACAACCTCTCAGAACACTTACCGAAGATACACAGACAGACGGAGCCACTGAGCCCTGACTTGAGTCGAGCTAACGAGTGAGAAAGTTGAAGCAATGAAATCTGCAGAGTATAGATTGAAATTTACTTGAACTGATCAACGAGGCTGATGTGATTGATTGATTGGAAGTTGTGTAATAAGCGTTTATGGAAGGTATAATTCCAAGGGATTGGAGGAGAGCGTATAAGGTACCCTATATAAGAGTAAGGGAAAAAAGGGAACTGATAGCAAATTACAGGGATAAGTTTATGAGCTGTTGTTAGGAAGATTATTGCTGTATTTTGCGAAAGACTACCGTCGAGTACTAAGACTGATTGTTGAAGAACAAGTGCATTAGAAGTGGTACGAGGATGTGTGGATCAAATCTTACATTGAAACAAATGATTGAAGAAAATGAGGAGGTAGAAGAATAAATTATATTTTACTTTATGATTACAACAGGCGTATGATACGATAATAGGGAACTGTTGCAGGATTAGTGATATATGGTGTTGGGGTAGGCTTCCTGAATGGAATCAAAGCATGTATGACGATAGTGAAGCTATTCACTTGTTGTCAACTGTATTGTTTTAGATCTAATAGCGAGTGGACAGGGTTGTGTTATGTCTCCTTGGTTTATCAATTTGTATATGGTTGGGTTATGAAAGAATTGGGTGGGGGTGGTAAGAAATGTTGTTAGAATGATGGAGAATGGAGATGAGTGGAGGGGCCCTACCTACCTATTATAATGCGGATGATTTGGTTTTTTATGTGGCGATCTGAGAGAGTTTGAGAGGATTGTTAGAAGAGTTGGCAGGTATGTAAAAGGAGGGGTTTGAAATAAACGAGATAGAGTAATTTTATACGGTTGTGAGTAAGTGGATCGTAATGCCGGGCACTTAAATTGGCAAATGGCCCTGCATTTATCTGGCATTTGTCCAATCATTTGGCGCATTTATACTTCTATTATATAGTATATATATAGATTAAATATATATAATATATTAAATAAGATCATATACTATATATATAATAATAATATTAGCTATGATATTGGCAATAATATTGATACAGATCATATACTTTTATTTTATATATATATATATATATATTATAGTTGTCCCTCGTAGAACGCTGGTGTTAGGTTAGTGACCCCCCGCGTTACAATATCGCGTATAACTTTAAACCTCCTGAAAATCATTAATTTTTTAAAACATTTCATAACCTGAATGTATAAGGTGACTAAAAGAATTAACAAGCAGTATTTATTTATCTACAATAATAATTGAATAAATTTACCTATAATTTATTTACAGTATAGCTATATAACAAAATACAAGAAAATAGTAATTTAGTTAGATATTTATTACATTACACTACAGTACTGTACACATCTTCAATTGAACAAAGAAAAGTTTTTTTAAATGAAAAATATTACTAATTATAAACCTCCTACGTTCTGAGATAACTTCTTTATATTCTACAGCTTGAATAGTCTAAGTATCTCGCAATTATTAAATTTAAAGTAATCAATTGCACACAACAAATAGTTTTCTCAAAGTGTAAATGAAAGTTAAGGAGTGGGAGAGTGCGAAGGCGGTTCTGGAATTGTAGATTAGCATAGGCGTGCTTTTTGAGAAATACCATCGTTATCGGCAATTGACCCTTTTGCCTTTTTAGCTCACCAAAATATTCTTCAATATGGTTTATAAAATCATTTATTTTCAATTTCTCTTAATTTTGAGACTGCATTCCATTGACATAGAAACAATATAAAAATACTATAACTGTTTTGTCATATGAAACCCCCCCCCGCCACGGTTCCACCTAAGATATAAACTCCCCAATCACTCTACTACCAGCATTTTTCAATGTATACTTCAGTATCCAGAAACTGAATTAACAAGTTCACCTAACACATCATTCGTTAATGTCTCCTTATTCCTTCAATTATTTCTTAAATTTCCTTTTGGTGGAGGCCGTCAAATCCATCACACCAACGTGATGAGCAATTGCCACAATGTTTGCAACTTCATCTTCTGCACGTAAAAGCCTGAAATCCATGTCACACGCATTCTACTCCATAATATTTTTCCAGCAGCGTTAACAGTGGTAGATTTTATCAATTTCCTCCTTAAATATAATTTAACACAGTCTGCCATATTAATGATTTGCCTCCAGTTCATGACGCTTTGCACTTCGATAATCTCATCAAGATAAGTTACAAATCCGTGTGAATGTTATCTTTCATGAATTGGCTTTGAAACATCGATTCACTCTTTGATCTAAAGCTTGAAGAATTGAAGTATTGGCTGAAACAAATACAACTTCGACATTCTCATTGGCAGTTTTAAGCCCTTATGACCGCCATCATTGTCAAGTATTAATAACCCTTTAAATGGCATTCCTTATATTCAAGGAACTCTGACTTATTGAGTGCAGCATCATACTAACCATCTTTAAATAAATAACTTGACCCAAGCCTTTTTATTGGACTCCCAGAAGACTGGCAATATATTTTTGTTTTTTATCATACAAATAGGTTGCCTGCTTGATGAGGAAGCCAGGCTTTATTAAGGGGCCAGCTGCATTGCAGCAAAACAATATTGTCACCGCGATCCTTGCTCGCTTTAAATGCCTGGGCCTCGCTTTCTTTTTTAGAAATGTATGTGCATGTGGATTTTTTCCAGAGAAGCCAGTTCATCAGTATTATAAACTTGTCAGCATGTAACTCTTTATATTCTTCATTTATTTATAAAATTCATCTGAAAAGTTCTTGCTGCTTCATTATCTACGGACGTCGATTCTCTATTAATAATATTTTTAAAGCAAAACCTTTGATGTAGTCAAGAAAGCGCTAATTTATACTTTGTCATTCGATTTTAACTTTCAATATAGAGTAGAGCCTTTGTCTTAACTTATTGCGTCCGCAACGCACTCATTTTCGATCCTGTCTTGAGCCAGAATTTAAATCCTAGTCAGTTTTACCAAACGTATTCATCTCGCAGACGGCTGAATCTTAGATCACTAAAGATCTTCACTAGCCTCCTGACTGCTTACTGAATTCTTTTCTTGTTTTGTTGTTATTGTTCATTCGATCATTCTCCCGTATTTACATGGAAACAGTCTGTTAATAAGAAGAGCCAACGCTCTAATTAAATTAAAATTTATTTCCTCTTCCAGTTAATATGACCAATTCATACTGCATTTATTTTAAAGTTGTCTGTGAGTAGTTTCGTTTCTCAGCTATGAAAAAAATATTTATAATATTGTACACACTGTATAAATTTTGTTAATATCTTCAGCGAGAAACGCAATACCAAACGGCTATCAATGCGGGTGCAAGAGTTACACAGTCAAAACCTATTTCCAGCAGGGATCCTTGTGAATCTAAAGATTATCGTTTTCTTTTCATTTTAACTGTATGATTAAGCTAATATGACAATTTTAATTTTATTTTTGCAATTTTAAATTTAATTTTATTTATCTTTTTAAACATATTCTATTATTTTCCTTTAATTTATTTTGTTCAATTTTAATTTCTATTTTAATCTTTTTACCACCTCAGGTCTAGCAAGCCAGCTTCTATAGACCTTCTACGAAGGACGACTGTGTTTATATACTAATATATATATATATCAGTGGCTAGGAGTGGCATTTTCACATTGTAGCAATATATACATAATTAATATATATAGTTATGATATATATATATTATTATATAAAATATAATAGTATTATATACAATATATATATTAATATATATATATATATACAATACATATTCTTGTTTACAAAAAAAATTACCACGTCTATATAGCCTTTCATAATCTGGCAGAAGTTTCCTGCTCAACTTTCGTTATGTTTTTTAATTAAGCCTTTCTATAGATGCACCTAAAAGCCTGATCAATACTGTTATTTCCTAAAGGTTGTTATAGCAAAAACTCACGACTACTTCCTCAATTCTCCATCTAATTAGTATAACTCAAAAATAAATTAAATAATTAATAATAAAATACTTGCAAGCAAAACATGGTTTCCAAAGAAAATTTAAAAAAAAAACTATTTATGGCAACATCGAGAGAGTACGACGAGACGAGAGGCGGCCTGCCTCCTTTATAGTATTGAAACATAGGATGTATTTAATTTCAGCTAC
Source organism: Trachelipus rathkii (assembly GCA_015478945.1). Lineage (NCBI taxonomy): Eukaryota > Metazoa > Arthropoda > Malacostraca > Isopoda > Trachelipodidae > Trachelipus > Trachelipus rathkii. The sequence continues at coordinate 31,577 of JABUQX010007601.1, read as the reverse complement.
GCATGTGCGTAGGAACAGTTAAAGCAGTGGATAGAGAGCCAAAGCATAAATACCTCATTTTTCGTTTTATATTTCTTTAAGATTTTTAGATTAATTTTTCTTATGGTTCTTATTATATTAAACATTTTTATATTTTTTTTATTGTTTTCATTACTTTAAATGTTGTTTAAAATAAGATAGGCAAAGCCTACCCAGCCTATCCCTAACTACGCCACTATATATATAGTACTCTAATATATATATAATAATAGTATATATAATTATAGTATATATATATATAATATTAAATATAGACTATACTATACTTATATAATAATACTTAGTATAATTATATTATATATATATCAATATATATATAGATACGACTATATATATTTAAAAAAAATATATAGCGAAAAAAAAAGAACTATTTTTTTGAAATGTTTCTTTTTTAAATCGCTGTCAATAATTAACAATCCATTCTGCTGACTATTTTTAAATTGCCCAGTATTTTGGGCAGCATTTATGAAAATGGCAAATGCTTCTGACCAAATGCCCCATTTTATAATGCCTGCCCACGGCATTGCCCAGCTGTACATCACTAAGTTGTGAGTCAGATATCCTCAGCTTGAAGTTATGTTAATGTGTAGGCAGCTGGAGATGTTCTGTGGCTTAAAATTATTGGGTATGTGTTGGATGAGAAGGAATCGGATGTGCAAAGCTGTAGTAGGAAAGTTGTGAATGCAGAAGGTTGCTGTGCAATTAAATCATTGGTGAATGTAAAAGACTAAGTCTTGAGTGCCTTAGGGTCCTACATGAGGTATGTTGTTACTGTGTTATTGTAAGGTAGTAGGACTCATGGTCTGGAATAAAAGTATAATCTAAAGATTCCAATGCATGTTCAGATGGGCAAACTTAGGGCGTGCTAGGTGTGAGAGAATAATCAAAGCAGGAATGAGTGTTAAAGAGAGAGGCTGGGGAAGAAGATATTGACTGAGAGAGAAGATGAAAGACTGTTGAGAGCGAGTAAATAGTGGAAGGACGCTATAGTCTGGCTTGGTTAAGCGGATGTATAGTGGAGAGTGGTTGGGAAACCGACCGCTGGCGAGACAAAGAGAAAGTGATTAGTCGGTGAGCGAAGTCTGAAGGAGAGAAATGTGAGATTTGCAGAGGCGAGAATTAAGGTGCATAATAGGAGGAGCGGGGTTTTGTATGGGGCATGGTGTGGCCACCTGGACCCAAGGATGGAACTCTTATACATTGCGATCTTACATAGTGAGGGTCTGTCGCCGGTCCCATGAAGCTCTAGGGGTGATATTCTGTCTGTGACGAGTCTTTCACTATAATGACGAGGGGGCGGTAAGGGCTGGCTAGTCTTTTACGCAACACGTATTGGATATTCTTCCAAATGCTTTTCTTATGTCCGAGGCTGATACGCACTTACTCCAATCTGGGACAGAAGAGAAAAAGGGGTAAGGGGGTTAATAAAGCAAATAAGGGGAAAGAAAGGTCGATCAAAATACTATATAATATAGTATATAATAATATATATAATATATATATATAATATACTAGATTATATATATATATAATATTTTATATAATTATAATATATATATATACTATTATATATATATATGATATATAATCTATATAACTATATATATATATAAGTATATATATATATACACTTATAAACCTATAAATATATAATTATATACATATAATATATATTAATATATTTAATAATATATACTATATATAAGAAACAACTACAGAGTAAATTAGAGACTAAAATTAAATATATTTTTTCCAAAAATCGTCATCATCAAAAATTTACTATAATCGTATCGTCAAAATTTCACAATTGTCCTAACTAACTAACTTACTATATATATATATATCTCATATAAAGATATTATATATCTATAGATATATATATATAGATATACACGTATATATTATTATATATATAATATATATATATTATATATATACACCTATAATTATATAATATTATATCAGTAAACAGACTTAACTGGTTACTTGTTAATAGTGTACAATTATATATGTACTGTATATGAAGCAAGTTTAAATAAAAAATAAAAATTTTTAGGGATGATAGCCAGAATATTTAAAAATAATTAAATTTTTGTTAATTATTTAGGTAATAGTTTTTGCATTTTGATTGAAATTCAATAAGATAGCTATAAATAAAAGAACATGTCTTAAGCATAAAATTATTACATCGTATGCCTTGTCCTTTCAATAACATATAATTTTAATGGTCAAAGTTTTCATATATATATTAACTCCATTTATATTTCATATAGCTAAATATTTTAATGTGTCAAATGTGATGTGGGTTACTAGGCTATTTTCAATATAAAAATTTTCGGCATTTAATATATTATTTAAACGGAGCTTCATTCGTATGTACGTATAGCTGAAATGAATGCGTGACGTCATTATGACGTGGGTTTGCGTAACTGACGTATGTCTGACGTCACACTGCGTATGTTAAGTGTATGTGTATTACTATTACTAATAAAGCTAGATATTATTATATAATATATATATAATATAATCATATATAGATATTATATATATAGACATATATATGGTAGTTCGCATTGTGTTTGAAAATCTGGCAATATATTGGAATATATATATAAAAAAAAAAAAATGGCAATTTAATAAATAAACTATGCTACACAATATTAATTTAGTCTTGAAGTGTATCGATCTTTATACGCTTTAACATAGTCTACTAAAGTCTTACTAAAGACTTATAATGTCAATTTTGTCTATAAATGAATAATTGGTGACGAAAATACTTTATTGGCTTTTCTGCAATATAACAAGTTAATCGTAGAAACAAAAACATGTATACACTTTGATATTCGATGTGAGTTAACTAAACAAGGACAGAAATATAATTTATGTAAAGGGATCAAACTCTATTTTCTGCTACTGAAAAAAATCCTGGCTGCCTATTTTCAGTGGGCCTTAAATCTAAGAGAGAAGCAAAGAGAATTTTTAGTCGCTATTTAGCAAAATTTTCAATTTCTCAAAAAGTATACATCTGATCAACTTTGAAATTTTTTTTGAAGCGTAAAAAAGAATGATATATGTAAGAGTTACCATTTATACTATTCTAATAGTATATGGGAACCTATAATACATATAAATTATATATTTATATATACTATAGTAATAATAACTATTATTATAAATTGATAATGGCTTAATTTACAATTCGCACAGTGATCAGTAAGTTTATGGATACTTTTAGCAAGTGAGTGAACGACCCCTAAAATGGAGTATTTAACCTTTTTAGGGGGCTCGAGCCATGGGGCACAAGGGGAGCGATTCATACCCCGGAGGGGAATGGTCGGAGGAACCCCCCGCGATACACCCAAAGACCAAAGACGGGGTCCGGAGACCATTCCCCGGGAGGGGGGACTAGTCCCCCGCCCGTAGTCCACCTACGAAGCCGAGAGACCCCGACTCCGTCATCGGCGGTACCCGGTGGGTATATCGCTAGTACATAACCCAAGATAAACAATAAATCCAAAATGAGTACTTATTGGACACTTATTCCAACAATATATTCGTACTCTATAAATCTCAAAACCATTTGGGACATTGATCTTACTTATGTTATATATATAATATAATATCATATATAGTATAATATATATATAAATACTATATATATATATAATATATCTATTATATATCTTTCCTTGACTACAAGCGTAATGTACGCACACTCTGAAGTCACAGTCAGAACGTCGACCATAGAAGATCTGACGTTGGACATACTCACGCTTCAGGTATAATCTTAATACCACGAACGAAGCTCCTTTGGATGATAAATCTCTATCCCAAAAATTTAATTATGAGTAATATATCCCAGTATACATTTTCTCTTTAATTAACGAATACCACAGAGTAGTATACATGATGCTATGAATGCATTGCTGACAACACACTCCCAGCAATACTCTGTCGCTAAAATTAAGAGTTATGATGTATAGCTATACAGTTAATAATTAAATTCTTACCTTTGTATAAATTTAATTTTTGTATATTTACCCAATTACCGACTGATCAATGTATACGAAATTAAAAACAAAAAAGAGCAATCACAACAAAGAAAAATTTAAATTATAATTGATAACATTTATCAAGTACTAGTTCATCCCTATACACAAACAAAATAAGCAGCCAAAACAAGTAATGTTCCTTTTAATCAGCGTATTATACTGAATTCGTTAATAATCAGTGCACGAGGTTTCACCCGTGATTTCTTATAAAAATCAAGGGAATACATCAAAAACATAATAATTGAAATAAAAAAAAAACACAACATGCATTCTTTAGAAAAAAAAAAAGTGTAAGTTAACGCCTCTCAAAATTGATAAATACTTCAAATCCTATTCATCTCTATGACCTTTACTCATAAATCTCTCTTTTCTGACCCTCTAAGATATCAGGTTATGAAATATTGCTTGGTACGGCCTATTATATGACGGGACACATGACAAAAAATCCCTACCGAATACTTAATCTATAACTTAATAAATCTTATTCATGGCAGTCGTAAAGATTTTTTTATGATACACTTGCCAAAAATGATGTTTCTTATAAGCCTGATGAGAAAATTATTATGGCAACCGCCTTCTGCCATTTATTCACATTCCTTCCTGAAAAGCCCGAGATTTATAGAAGGGATTTCAAGAAATTCCATAATCCAGATTTGGATTTCCACAAACAAATAAATAACTTACTAGAAAAATCTGAAGGCCGCTTGCATGACCCTATACTAAATGTGATGCCACAGCCAAATATCCATTTCCAAAAAACGGCGTCTGTTCCTCAAAAATCATAAAATTTTGGGCAGAGAAGATTTTCAGCACCCCAACCGCAATTTTCAAAAATGAAATTTTAATAATCATACAAAACCACAGGCTCAAATTTATCAAAATCGACAAATTCTCCAGCCCCAGAGACCTGCTGAGTGCTTCAATTGTGAGAGGGGAGGTCACACTACATCTTATTGCCCTTTCAACCCATACTGCCGACGATGTTAACTCAAACCAGACAAGAGGGGGAATCCCTGGCTATCCAATGTAAGACTCTCAAATGGGAAGTCCCTTGCCTAGTAAGTGGTGCATTCCTCTATTACTAATAACCTTTTGCGCCATTAAAAAGCATGTGTTAATTTTAGGCACCCTCAAATTTCATACTGGACAAAATAAAGCAAATGATATGTGATTGCTTGAGTTGGTCCGGGAGAAACATGATGTGAAAATGGACTCCCGGTTTAAAATTTTATAAATAGGCCCCCCAACTCAAATATTATTATTCAAGGTGGTTTACAGAACCCTCAAGCCAGAAAGCTATTTAGTACAAATTTGCTTTCAAAAAGAACCACAAATCTGAGGAATTCGCAATCAACCTCCTGGGAAGGTCCGAACATATTCCACGTTCGATTATTACTTTCAGAGATTGGTGAGTAGCCTTCAAACATTTTAAGCTGACTCGGAGCGTCCACTGATCTGAAGCATCAAAGTTATTTATTGATAATTGTATTCAGGACGATATTTATAAGATCATTATGGTATACAGAAACTGATAGAAATCAAAAGATTTGCCAAAAGCAGGCAAGCGCATATTTCTTTGTTGATTAAATGTTAGGGAGGGTAAAAAACAAAAAAGCTCCAAAAGTCTCCTCCCCAGAATCCACTGTAAATTTCCTATATTGTTTAACTTATTTCAAAAGTAGAATGTGGTAAATATGGTTTGTTCCCCTGCCACGATGGCTGTAAATGCTTAACATCATACACTTTTTCCTCTATCATTCAATTTCTCTTTAATTCTCAACAGCCAGAGGTTATTATGTAATTCTCGACCTCTAATATTGCCCTGTAGAACCAGGTTCCATGAAATAAAGTCATTTTTGGGATATTTAAATAATTAAATTTTTGAATCTATTTACTAATCCCATGACTCTCGATTGCTATGCCTGTTAGAAGGTCGAACATCGATAAAACTTTTCACACATAGTAATTTAATTAAGATAAGCATGTGTTATTCAAGGTTGCAAGGGCCAAGACACCCTTTAAATGAATGAAAAACGCCTTATTAAAGCGCTATTTTGGGAATTTGATATCCGAGTTAGGTAATTAAATTGACTCCCCGCCGATCCCAGGTAATGATGAAGCCCACAGATTTAGGCCCCAGTAACTAGGAAGTAGTCATGAAAATTGCAGAGTTCAAACAATAATTTATTTTTTTTAAATTAATTTTAAATTTAATTTATTTTTAAATTTTAAAGTTGTCATTTTTATGATCAAATTATTTGAAAATTTGTTTAAATTTTTTTGCAGCTATAATAAGTCTTCTAAAAAATGTTTTAATTTGATATTAATGTCTAGCTTCCCTTTGTTATTGATTTTTTTTTGTTTATTAGTTTTTTTTATTATGTCTTTTTTTAGGCAACCCATCATCCCCTCGCTAGATTTATTTGTTAATAAAAATTGAATCGTACTCTGATTTGCGTCCTGTTTTTAATTTTGCAAGACCCTTGGAAACCCGAGTAAATCACCAAACCAAAGGCCGAAATATAATATATATATATATATATATATATATAATATATATTATTATATATATATATATAATATATCTATTACATTTTGTACACACACCTGTCACTATCAGACAGATTAGATATGAAACTATATATATATATATATATATATATGCAAAAATTTCTTTTTAATAAATATGCATTCTTGTGTTTGTTTAATATCATTAATATATATAAATATATATATATATATATATATATATAATATTATTATAATATTATGATATATTATATATTTATAATATAAAATATATATTTTAGTTAAGTTAGGTATTAAAGGTAAGGTTTTTAACCTTACATACCTTACCCTTATACTCTAACCTAAACTCTATATAATATATATATAATTCTATATATATATAAATTATATAATATAATATTATAATATATTATATAATATACTATATATATTAATTATATATATATATATATAATATATATATATATATATATTATATAATATAGTACTACTATAAAGAAGAGAGAGGTAAAGACATTATATGCCGGTTACTCCACCATTCTCCCCTAAAACAAGTCCCCAAATTTCAAACCTCACCGAATTAAAAACCCTCACCAAAACTTACTTTTTTTTTACAGTCAACCATCACTCACGGGCAACAGATGTTATAGTATAATATAAATATATATATAATATATATATATTATATATATATATTCTATATAAATAATAATATTATATATATATAATATATATATATATAAAATATATATAGTACTAATATATATATATCGTAAGGTGGGCGATTGGTTGGAAGTTCCGGTCCCGCAATTCACCCATTACATTATATTATAATTAAGTAGTTAGTTTCCCGGTTTGTGGACCTCAAAAAACTCGTAGAATGGAAATCCTTTTATTTAATATAGAATAAGATAGTACATTCTTTCCTTAAGGTTAAACTTGCTGTATGGATACACTTATTTTTTTGTTTGTCCCTACGTCTTTAAACCCTTTGCGGTTTTTATATGGGGTAATAATTAAAACAGTTCTTTTCCTATCTTTCAGTAAGCCCCCCCTTCCCCATGGGAAGAAAAATATTCATAAATTTATAATTCCCTATTCTAATAATTATCAACAAGTAGCCTTGTTAATGTGATGGCAATGAACATAACCCTACTAAAAAGGGGTATCGCCAAAGTTAATAATGGATGTTTCCAGTCTCTTAAACACAAGAATGACTATTTATGGAACATAGGAAACGACTATTACCGTTATCAAAAAAAATTTCTCTCACAAGGTTTAAGTTAACACTGTACTTTTGCAATCTACAAATTGCATTTTTAGAAATATGTAATACAGGAAAGTAACTTCACTTCAATATTCTCCTTCTTTACAGTTATTTCCTAAGTTCATCAAACCCTTTGCATTCCTTCCACATAAATTCGGTAGCTGGCATCAAATTACTTAAACAAAAGACCCTCCTCACAGATGTTGCTTATCCGTTAGGGTAAAGATCTATATCTTTTATTTTCAAAGTTTAAAATAGCCTTATTTGTAATTAAATGGTTTAATAATCAATATATCTTAAAAATTCCATTTAAATCACCACAAATTCCTAGTCGGCAAGGAATCCGTAGAATCGATTCATTATATCAATACCGGTTTCCTTCGCATTTTCGGTTTTGAAATTTTTGAAGCCAGGTCGCCGTTAAGCAGCACTTCCCGAAGTGCCCATTGGGAAAACACAACTACTTATTATATTGGGGTCCTATTTTCCTAGGACATGGCATCAAAATAACTAGTTACTGTGATCTTAATTGGGATAATAATAATCACAAAGATGAAGATTTCATCTTATATTTGAATTTAAAGGAACTTAAACTATAATCCGTCCCATAATCCTAGAAAATCGAATAATTTATGAAGCAAAACAAATCCTGGGTTCAATTTCATAGCTCCCAATAAACTTTGTAATTTTTTTGACTAAGTCCCCCTGGTAATATTCTTTACCTAGAATTTTACTTCTATCTCCCGTTGAGTCGTTTTACAAAGTTTAAATACATTTTTGGTATCTGCGAACCTCTCCTCACCACTACACCCCTAAGCTAATAATTATTTTAATTTATAAGAAAATATAAAAATAAGCAAAACACCACTCGCATAATAAGTTACTGGAGTCTGGATTTGCTTTTCGTATATCATAAAAGCTATCCCCTCCTTTCACAATCCCGGATAACCTGATGATATGAAAACTAATCCATCAACTTCTACTATTTTGCTGGTATAATATGTGAAATAAAACCTATCTATTTACTTCTCTCTTCATTCTCCCTCTCTTCTACCGAAATCTTTCATAAGTGGATCTTATCACTATTAACTTGGACCAACAACCCCAGGGCCCCAGGCAATTTGGAGCAGGCTTGGTGGTCCCCTTCCTAATTATCCGCCGAATAGTAACAAAGCCCTTTGAATATCGGCTTCCCCATATATATGCTTCAGACACCTTTGGGTTAAAATTACAAAGATAGCATGACCCGATATTCCCCCAGGGTAGATATTAAAAATTCCTTTTTAAATTTTTTTTACAATTACTTTTTAAATATTTCGTAATAATTTTTTTCAATATTAATTCATTCTTCCATTCTTGGAGGTCAAATAGTTGAAACTTGTAAAACTAATTCTTTCTTCCCTGTCCCCCACTTTGGTCTCCACAATATATAAATATAAGTATATATATACCTATTAATATATATATATATATATATATATAATAATATACTATATTAATATATATTAAATAATATATATATATAATTATATATTATAATATACTATTATAAATATATATAATATAATATATTATAATATTATATATATATTATAATTATATATAAAAGATTCTTCGACTTCAACATTTCAAGAAGAAATCCATGCATGGAAAATTGTTTGTATTTTCCTTGTATAACCAGTAAATAGTCCCCCATTTTGTTTAAATATTAATAGACCTTTGAATCCTAAGGACAACAACATCTACACATCAACCCAGCCAAATATCCCACGCATCACAAATCTCATAGACTTTACCAAACGATCATAAAACCCTTAATACAACGATCAACTACACTTCTTTTCATCCTTTCATAATAAAAATTTACTTATTTTATATCTTCCTCATGGTTCATCTTACATCAGTTATTAAAGACGGTTATTTACAACCATTTATAAGCAACTGGTTAAATAATAATTTTTTTTTTAATACTTTCAAATAAGATGCCAGGGAAATAAGAAAATTTTGGGGGGATGAGAAAAATTAATTATATGATGAACGAATGTATAATATAACTATTAAAATGATTCAAGAATTTCGAGTTTGGCTGTAAACTAATTTTAAAAAAAAAAAATGCTGCTGTTCTTTGCTATCAATTTTAGCTTCTTCTTTAATGCAATTAACGTTTATATATATATACTATATATAATATATAAATATAGTATATATATATTATATATATATATATATATATATATCACAAAAAATCTGTGATATATATTATAAAATATATATATAAAAATAATATATATAATTTAAACTTATTTATATTATTAATATTAATATTATATATATATATTATATATTTCATATATTATTAATATATTATATATATATTATTAATATAATATATATATTAAAGTGAATTGGGACAATTATGAAATTTTGCCGATGACGATGACAATTAGAGCAAATTTTGCCGATGACGATTATTTAATCAAAAACGGTATTTAAAAAAACCTCTTTCTCTCTCCCTCCTCTCTCTCTTCTCTTATCCTATATATATATATATTAATATAATAAGTATATAATAAATATATATTATATAATATATATTATAGTATATACTATATATTTAAAAAAAAAAAAAAAAAAAAAAAAAAAAAAAAAAAAAAATGATTTATATAATATATTCAATATATAATATATATATATATATTATATATATATTATATACATTATATTATTATATATATATATAAGTAATATATATATAATATTAATATAAATATATATATAATATGATATATATTATATATATATATATATTATATAATATAACGGTATACTAAATATATAAGGCTGTAGAGCCAGGAGGGTCCCAGGGGTTTCAACCTGCGAAAATATCCTTTTATGAGATCAAAATTTTTTTGGGGATTTCTTATGATCTTTAATATAATATAATAATAATAATAATACATCATAAAATAAAATAATTAAATAATAAATAATAATAATAATAATAAATAATACAAATAATAATTAATAAAAAATAATAAATAAATAATAAATAATAAATAATATAATAAATAATAATATATAATAATAAAAAAAAAAAAATATGAATGGCAAAATATTCTTATATTAATATAATAATGATATACCATAAGATACGATAGGTAATAATAATAAATTAATAATAAAATTATTTTATTACTCTTTCAATTAAAAGTTATCTAATTTTGCATTACACAGTTATTTTCAATTACAAGGAATTTCTTAGGATCCCCGCTTACTTACACATATTATAACAGTATTTCTTAAAGACCAGGGACTTAAAATGTAAGGTTTCCCAAGTTTGCAGATGAAAAAAGAATCCAAGGGCTTCCCCTCCAAAGTAAAGAAATAAAATGAAATGGATGGTAATTAACAGATTTAAAGATAACGGAGGAGCTGTGAATTCGTTGATGTGATCAAGGCCAGGTTCATTTCTTCTACAGCCCCAGTTCCGCCTGCCTTTCGACTCCATTTATTGCTTCTAAAACTTAAAATCTTTAGGGTTCCTTACCCCTCATAATCCTGGTTCGGATCGTTATGCTTATCTCTGGACCCATATCAGGCTAGGAGCAGTTGAGGCCCTTAATTCGCGTGAATTGGAAACATTCTCGATATCACTCGCTAATCAACTCCGCTCGCTAATTTTATTCGAATCAGCAACCACAACGAATCGTGTGCAGGGAAACTCTTCGACCGAGCAACCAGGGCCTCGACTTATCCAATCAAAAGGGAAAAGTTGCGGACCTAAACCTCCTTGGTTTCTCTCCCTACTGACAAATCTTTTAAGTCTTAAGACTACTTGTAATCCTTGCCTTTCCCTCCTCTTCATTCGATCTGATTCATTGGCGTGGGTTGCTTAATTCTCCCAACGGAAAAAGGGGAATTCTTCTTCGCCCATCGCTCATCTTTTCCCTTCTAATGGGCTCAATAATCTGAGCACTTTCCCTCCCCTCAGTGTTGGACAGCTCTTCATCAATGGTCCCCAACCCTATTCCGAAAAAGGAAGCCCGCCCCTGAATCCACTTCTAACTTATCGCCCTCGTTAGCTTCCTCAACTGTACTATCTAAGGATCTTTTGAAACCGCTTTCCTTCAACTCACTTCTTTTAGATTTCAATCCTGGAAACCTTCAACTTTCCGAATTCGCCCAGTTACGGCTCTCGTTGCCAGAAAACGTCCTCTGGCGAATATAAACCATTCCCTATCTAAGCCGATATTTTTTTTCAGCTCTTAGGAACTACCGGGGAGAAAACCTTGGGTGGTGGCCGCTTGACCAATATCCCCCAAGCATTTGGACCGAGTAATGGCACGCCGGTCAGCTGCTCTCCATAGATCCCCCTTCCTTGGTGTTCCCTCCTTCCTCTTTGCTTTACTTATATCTAGCTTTTTTTTTCAAAATCGCTCATAATCGGCTGGTATGTTGATGTGGGGCGACTTCTTCCTCTTTGTTCTGTCCAAATAGTGGGTTTTTCCTCCAGGGTTCCTGTCCCCCTTAATTTCCTACTTTATTCCCCTACTTTTCATAAATGAAACTTCCCTCCCCTGTAACTCCTAAACTCTATCCACTCGCTATTCCCCGATTGGAATCGACCCTTCATTCTTTAACTCAATATCAATTTCTACCTCCCACTTTTGTAACTTCTTTATTGCCCTTCCGTCTTAATCTTTTTCCCCGATTTTATTCTCCGCTTGATGGTAGAAATAACTTTGTGAATTTCAATTCTTTAAAAAAAAAACCCAACTCTTTACAAATCTCCTTCTATAAAAATACCTTCGTAACTTTTCCCTCTCTTTCCGACTCGGGTTCTTTGTTCCGTCTCTCCTGTTTTGACCAAATCTAAACTTCTTGCGCCTTAACAAATTGGAACAAAATACAATGTTCCTTGGAAAACCTCACAATCACAACAAAACGGGTTTGCTTAAGGTGGCGGCTTTTTCAAAAGAACTGGAAAGTTTTGTTTTATGAAACTGGTGAAGACCTTTTCCCTCCTGTTTCCTCATCCCAAATTCCCTTTACTAACAAAGGCTTCCTCATCTCTGGCGGGGGGGGTTCTGGTTATCATTCCGGCTTTTTGGACAGGGGTCGAAGTCCACGCAAAAAGGCTATTAAACTGTTCCTGGTAACTTTCCCAGTTTTTCAAAATTGATCCTCTATCTTGCCGAGGCGATGTTTGGTGGCCCTTTTTATCTCTTATCCTATAGGTACCGCAGCAGCGCGGCAGGTGCTCGAGGGAAAACTTACCTCCACGTACCCACCACCTTTACGGCCAGCCTCCCGTAGCACAATAGGTGCGGGTAGTCTGCGGTCAATAGAGTAATTGTGTTTGACAAATTGTAACCTCCGCCTAAGATTTACTGTGGTGCGCTTTCTTCCCTTCTTTCCACCACCACCTCCTGTTTTTTGTGGGAATTTTCTCTTCCATCATTCTTGCTTATTTCCCTACCTGAAATTAATCTCCCTCCACTTAGCCTTGCCGCTGTGCTCATAATGGCCGTAAATTTTGCTGCTAGAGGGTGAAAAACTTTTTGAGAGTACTACACCCTTTCCTTGGAAATAGGCCTCTTGCCCCCAAAATCACTTCGACAAACTTAAAAAAAAAAAATCCTTGAATGGGCAGATATGGTTTGGGCAAATGAACTGAAAATCTCCTATTTTCCCATCCCAAAACACTTCATTCAGAATTTTCCCAGAAAATCCCGACTTCTTTTTCAAATTAAACCCTCAATGGATTATTGTTCCGCAACCACACAAATTTTGCAACCTTTTCCAAACCTTTTCAAATTTTAAACCTTTAGACTTTCCTAAGTACTCACACACACAAAAATCTACCATAAGCTTCTTACCACAAACTACCTCATCAGAAATTGGCAAAATATCCTTCCTTATCCGCCACCTCCCATCATTCCTTTCCACAGCAACACAGACACATTTTTCACACCACACCACTCATTTTCAACTGTTCCCTTTTCATCTCTTTGTTTCAGTCCAGCGAGCTCAATTCAAATTTTGCCCCCCCTTTCTAAAATACACCATCACCCCTTCTCCGCTCACTCCTCAACATTTTATTCTCTGGACATTTTCCCATAATACAGATTACGATTTCCATCATACTTTCGCCGAAGGAAAAGAAGGGCGTTACTGGCGAATCACAGACCTTTCCGAGGCATGCCATTAGCAATTCCCTGGCAAAAAAGATAAAGTGGCGTTTAGTTCTTGGCAGTCCCCAACCTAACTACCACCGTCGCCTTAGTCGGCCTTTCTTATGACACGCTCAGGACATACCGCAATGTGGGCCCATTTTTTTCTCCCCTACACGTATGGATGATAAGGATAAGGGATGTATCCTGTTTAAAGTGTTGTCTTGAAAGAGGGGTGGGGGTGAATAAATAATAATGTGGTATAGGAGATGTTGTTCCTGGAAGGATGAGGTTGTGGAAATATGATGCCATAACAGAAAGCGCCCAAAACCACTTAGGGCACTGGAAATGTCAAATACATTACCATAAAAAATGGTATATATAATTATATTATATATATATAATTATATAATTATATATTAATTAATTATATTAATATATATATATATAATTATATAACTATATAAGCCTTATATATTATATTATATTAGTATTATAATAATTATATATATATATATATATATATATTAATATATTAATATAGTATATATAATATATTAATTATATTATTATATGTTATTATTATTTTATTATTTATTATTAATTAATTAATTAATTGAAGTTTAAATATTATTCAAAAAATTCTTCACAAATATTTGTTTCAATTAATCGGCAAAAAACTAATCGGACGAAAATTATTGGCCGATGAGAATGAAAAACGATTAAAAAAAATAATCTATGCCAATTTTTGCCGATGACGATAACGATTAATCAGGTTCCCATCCACTAAATATATATTTATATAATTATATATATATTATATATAATATATATATATATTATATATATATTAATATATATATATATATAATATATATATAATATTATATCGTAAAAATGGGGCATTCGGTCCAAATCAGGGGTACTCAAATGCACGTTAATGAGCCCTTATTTTTTTTTATTGTATGTTAAAGGTTTACCTTTTAGGAGTTAGAATTAGTATAATTGGTGGATTTTGTTTAATATTATAAGTATATGGGAAAATGTATAGAAGCTGAATAATGTAACGTGTGGACCGAAAATTGCCCCACGATTTGGGGGGGGGGGGGGGGCATTTCTTTTCAACTTACGTCATTTTCTAATCCCTAGAATCTCATTAAATGTTTTTATTTGATAAACTATGATATGTCAGTTTTCATTTTTAAACATAATGGTGTTACAATATTATTTTAAGAAATTTGGGGTTTTGAAAAAACGTAAATCAAATCGTTTCCGAGTTTTGGGTGTCGTTTTGTCAAAACCTTTATGCAAAAATCGTTTAAAAAAAAAGGCCCTTCGCGCGTAGGAATTTCCTTATAGTTCCTTGTGAGGTTTTGGCCTATTCCGTTTTTTATTCTATATTAATTACAGAAAATAAGGAAATTCTTACGTTTGGTGAGCGTTTTTTAGATTTTTGCGGCCATGTTTGATCAAAACGAAACGCAAACGCTCAGTTTGTACAAAAATTGATCAGCGCCAAAGCTAGCGTTTTGGGTCCCCTAATTTGTTAACAATAATGCTATTACAAATATTATTTTTAAGAAATTTGAGCTTTTTAAAAACATTAAATATAAATGTTCGGATGTTTTTTTTAAAAATCTATTTTGTTCTAAAACGTCAAAAATCGTAAAAAAAGATGCCCTTCACCAAACGTTAAGGTATTTCCTTTAATGTCTTTGTATTCCTAATAATTAACAACAGAATAAGGAAATTCTTACGTTTGGTGAGCATTTTTTTTACGATTATTGCGCCGCTGTTTGACAAAAAACCGAACTGTAAATGTAAATTTTAATTCCTGTAAGGTTGCAAAATTTCTTTTTTTATTTATATTCAACCAGAATTGGGGAAATTCTTTACGTTTGCGCTGTTTTGACAAAAAGACGCAAACGCTGTTTGGAACCAAAACGAACCCTGCAATACTCGCAGCAATTTTAATCATTTTAACGTTTCGTAAGAAACCAAAAGTAAAAAAACAAAAACGGCATAAGGGGGTCCTAGCAACAAAGTCAATCAATCAGAGTATCCCCTTTGTACTGCTGTGTTGCTTTTTGCCCCGTAAGTTGTGGGAAAACCCATCTTGCTGGGAAAAAAAATTGTACATTAATTAATTATGGGCCCTATGTTGGAAAAAATTTAACCTACCTATCTTGCCTGTAAAAGTTGTAAAAATTACTTTTAAACATTATATTTCGGACATCCTTTTGTAAAAAGAGTAATTAAAAAAAATTTATTTAATGAAGATTTAATGTGGACCAAATCTGCCCCCACGCAAAGCATATTTAAATCCTGGACCGATTTGCCCCATGTTACATTTATAATAAAATAATATTTATCTCCTTGCCCCCCTGAAATGACCTTCCAACGTTGTCCATTAAGGTTGTGAAAACTAATTTTTTATAGTACTAATATCTTTTTAGGTACCGAATAATGTTAGTACAATTTATTTGGACGCTGTTAAAATGGATTCCCTTAGCGATAAGCCCTAAATATTTACCCTATTTTTTAGTTCATCTCAGGGAAAAAAAAAAATTCACAAAACTTAATGGACTTAAAGATTCGAAAGGTTTTCAAATAAAAAAAAAATAAAAATTTGATACCTAAGAGAACATAAACCACAATTATTTTACATCTTTTAAAAGATATAATTACACCTGCTTTAAAGGCTTATTTTTTTGAAGCACTGGGCCCGAATATTTGGCCCTATGGGTAAATATTTATATATATATATATAGATATATATAATATTATATATAATGGAGACTCTTAGCTTAATCGATCCTAATATATATATTATATTATAATATATAATATATATATATATATATATTATATATATAATATATATTATATATATATATTAATATATATATAATATATATTAAGTAATATATATATATAAATATATATTAAATACAGGTTAATAATATATATATATATATTTAATATAGTATATATATTATATTTATATATATATATATAAATATAATATATATATGTTATATTCTATAATATATATTATATAATATATATATATAACTAATATATATATATTATATATATATACATATAATAATATATACCGGTTATAATTATTATATATTATATATATATATATATCATTAAATATTATATATATAGATATATATATATTAATGATATACTATATGTTATATATTATAATATATAATAATATATATATATATATAATATATAATATATATATAATAATACCTATAATAATATAGTATATATCATAATATATATACCGCTATATATATATATATACTATTATAATAATTTTAATCTTATAATATTATATATATAATATAATATATATATTATATTATTATAATATAAATTATATATACCTGCCCCAACATGGGGAAAGGGTAAATATTTTGGTGCTTTCTTTTTTTTTGTTTCTTGACGAGTCGTTGGAAAAAATCAAATTTCAAGTTTACATCCCTAATTAAATGTTTTTTTCTCCAAATTCCAAACCCTTCTTAAATGATTTTGAATAAAGAAAATATTAAAAATGTGAAAATAAATATTTTTAGTCATTTTTTGAAAAATGACTACGTGTGAAAATTTTTTTTTGGGTAAAAAACGTTTAGGTACATTTGAATAATGTAATTAATTTTTATTTCTCGTACGTTTGTGACTTACTAATTTAATGTAATAACAATTAAGTCCTTTTTAGAGCATATTAAAAATAATTTGGGTAAAAAAAAAACATGTAAAAACTGTAACTTCACTAGCATTAGCTAGAGCATCAATATTTTTTGGTAAACTTACATACTTGTAACGCCGATAGATCGTCGAAAATAGCGATACTTACAAGAAACCAATTAACATATTTAAAATCAGCGTATAAGCCTTATTCGTGGAATGTTGTAAAAAAAAAAAAAAAAAAATTATTAAAATTAAAAAAAAAAATTTATTATTTTTTTTATACAACATTAATGTAATAAGCCTTTATACGCTGATTCCAAATATGTATATTGGTTTCTTGTAAGTATCGATAGTCTCGAGATATTGGCGTAACTATAGACTGTAAAGTTTGGCTCTATTTTTTACGTACATTATTCAAAATATAAATATATAATACACGGTATATAATACATACCTAGGTATTTATACTGACTGGGAGTAGTGTTTGCAAAAAATATTTATTAAAAACTAAAAAAAAAAATTTGTTTATTCATTAATAATTTAGTTAAAATAATAGTTACCATTTTACCCCGTCACAATTTTTTCCCCTACCCTTTTAACACAAAATTCAACAACTGAATAACTTAAAAAAAATAATCTCAATAACTGCCATTACATACCCATGGAAACTCTTAATTTTTACAACTTTCTATATGCTGTTAATGCGAAATGATGATCTCTTCAGTCTTAGAGATTGTACAGACCTTAGCATTTTTTTGCAATTTTTCCAAAAAAAAAATTTCAAATGGGGGAAATTTTTTTGACTTGTAGGTGTAAATTTATTGGATTTAATTTGAAATAATATTAAAATATAGTCTTTTATCTAACAAAAAAACCTTTCCCCAATTTCATAACGGTTGCCATTATGAAAATATAGCACATTTTTTAAACTTACCCGTTTTACCCACCGAAACCAGTTTTCCCCCATTTGACGGTATATATATAGCTATATATATACGGTATATATATATATACCGTATATATTGTTCTTAGTTTCTATATAGTAAAAAAAATGTCAATATTCTCAACAACAGAAATAAATACAAACCTTTTTATTTGGAGGATTGCCCTTCAACTTTTTCCTTTTATTACCACAAAACGGCATTATTATTTGAAGATCTTTATTCACAAATTCATATAAATTATTTCAGAAGCTTGTCAAAAAAAAAACAAAAATTAGGTTTAAATTAGACAGTTTTCATTATTATCATTTGTGCTTACACTGAGAAATGCTTAAACAGTTTTGGCAAGAATTTCATGCATAATCAACAATTGTTTATACAAACAATTGGAATCAGCTATTGTGATGGAGCCCAGCGATTTATAATAAACAAATATAAAAACAAATAAGTTTATATATTTTTTATCATCAATATGAATATCACAAATATTTTAGTACAATCTTTATTATTTTTAAAGGCATTATGCTAATGGTTTAGATTAGCGTAGTCTGAAAAAATCATTTTTTTTTTTAATGTAATCAATATTTTGATATGGGTCTGAAACAATGCTGACACATAAAAAATTGTTATAATTACAATATATAAATATATGTATTTATAAGCAACATTATTTAGTGTTTTCTTATATTTCCTTTTACATTCAAAAAATCAGTAAGGTTAAATATAATTTTTGTTAAGTATACACAGATTTACTGTGTTTACTTAACAAAACTTATTGTAACCTAAACTTAATGGGTCCTAAACCAAATTAAAAAAAAAAAATTCTGTAGAGGTAATATATTCATATATGAGAGATTGGAAAGGTTTTTTAGTCCTCTTACATGGGGATGAAAGATATTAAAAAACTGATTATCGGATAAAAATATTGATATTTTGTCAGACAATGCTAATTTAAACAATTACCAGCATTACTCACAAACCTTCCTTATCCATTGTAAAAAAAAAAAAATATACCACTATTTTTTGTTTACATTTATTCTGTAAGCACATACTAAATTTGACAAACATGGGAAATGGCAAACTTACAGAATTAAAGTCGTTTTTGTTTTTGTTTTTGCATTTGTAAGCACATGAAACATAAGAAATGCTTGAGTTTATGTTCATTTTTGACACACAGCGCAAAATCATAAGGAATTTCTTTAATTCTATAAAGCCTTTTTCGTTTTTGCATTTGTCCTTACGAAACTTATGAAAAGCTAGAGTTTGAGTTCATTTTTGACAAACTTATCGCAAAACTGTAAGAAATGCTCACCAATCGCAAGGTATTTCCTTAATTCTGTAAGGTTGCTATATCCTTGCTTGCCAAAGTTATGACATGCTTACGCAAAAATGTAAACAAACAAAATGGTAGCACAGTAGGCCCATTTGAATTGATGAATTCTTCATTTAATAAAATCAGCTTTAAATCTATCTTCTTCCAAATCAATAAACTCTATCACAATAGTTGATCAATTAATTGTAAAATAAACCATGTTATTTTATTTATTTATTTATTCCAAATACGTGCCCCCCATCACAACAGCTGATTCCAATTGTTGGAAACAAAAGAAAGAAATTGCGGATGATTATGTACAAAATTCATGCTAAAATTGGGTAACCAGTAATTGTGGAGCACTATTGGCTTTTAATTTATGCAAATATTGTATTGAAACAATAGACATTTAATTTACCAAAATGGTTTTAAAAAATTATTTAAAAATTTTTTTAGTAATAGTAGCACAGAACGTTTTCACCACCGATTTTTATGAAAATCACAGGATACACTCTAAAAAAAACAATAATGAAGAATAAAAAAAGCGAAAATGACTGACATCTTTAGGAAAAAAAGTTAACGCCTTTCAATGTTTACTGAGGAAAGATTAGATAATAGTTTGGAGACTAATAGCTCTGGTATGCATGTAACAAATAGACTTACAGAATTTGAATTAGGTAAAAGATATTAAAACGTTTACTGGATCATATTGACCCAAATAAAGCTGCAGGTCCTGATGTATATATGGTATAATTCTGAAGGAGGGTAGTACCAGCATTGCAAAGGCACTGTATTAATTTATAACATTTGGTGAGATAGCAAAATGGAAAACTGCTTATGTTGTGCCTATTTATAAGAAAGGTAGTAAGGAGATTTGGAATTATAGTGCCAGTTATGTAAAACATCTCTTGTTGCCAAAGACTCTGGAAAGTTACTGAAAGTTACGACTCCCAGCATGGTTTCAGAAAGGGTAGGTCATGTCAGACAAACCTTTTAGAATTTATGGAACACATTACTGACTGCATTGACTAAGGAGATCCAGTTAATATTATATATTTAGAATTTAGCAAAGCTTTTGATAAGCTTCCCCACATAAGGCTGATGAAGTTATTGCAATGTGGTGTAGGTGGAGTGGTAGATGGTTGGACTAAAGAGTGGTTTGGATAGAAAACTGATGTGTACAACTAAATAGGCAATAGAGTTTCATCATAGGCAATAGTGAGAGTTGTTGTCCCACAGGGTTCAGTGCTGGGGCCACTATTGTTCCCAGGGTTGGCACAGTTGGGGACAACTGGGTTGTCCCCAATTGGCTTTTTCAATAAAGCCCACCTTGAAAAAACCATTAAAAAACCCACCACTGGGTTTTATCTCGAACAGTCTCGATAGGCCCATGTGGCTTCTTACTGTCTTTTTATTTCTAATGTTCTAATATTGAAAAGTCTATGGGTTTTAACAACTTTGAGAGGCTGTAACTTTTTTCCTAAAGAGAGCGACGATTTTCGTTTCCACTATTCTTCATTGTTATTTTTTTTGAGTTTCCTGTGATGTTCATAAAAATCAGGGGTGACACCCCTCTGCTCTACTATTACAAAAATAATAATGAAGCATAAAAAAAAAAAATGATTTGTCTAGGAAAAAAAGTTATAGCCTTTCAAAGTTAAAAATTTTCCCATAGTAGTGAAGAATGGTGTCACCCCTGATTTTTATGAAAATCACAGGATATAGCTACTCTAAAAAAATAATAATGAAAATGAAATCGTCACTCTCTTTAGGAAAAAAAGTTTGCAGCCACTCAAAGTTGTTAAAACTCCTATAGACTTTTCATTTTTGATCCATCCCAGGTTAGGTTTCATTTCAGGCTCTCTAGTTCAGTTTATGATAGGTTTTGTTAGGTAGCTAAACACAGAGAAAACCTATGTATACATAACAAATCTTATCATGACCTGAACTAGGATGGCCCTAAAACGAGCACGAGACTCACCAATTTTTTTTTTTAAGAAAGCCTATAGGAAAATTTTAAACTTTAAGAGGCTGCAACTTTTTTTCCTAAAGACTTAAATCATTTTCGTTTTTAAGCTTCTTTATTATTTTTTTAGAGTATATCCTATAATTTTTAATCTTTTTTATATTTATATATAAGAAAATCTTGTGATATTTTTAACAACTTTGAGAGGCTGTAACTTTTTTTCCTAAAGAGAGTGAAGATTTTCAATTTCACTATTCTTCATTATTATTTTCTTAGAGTATATTATGTGATTTTCATAACAATCGGGGGTGACCCCTCTGCAGTACTATTATTAACAAATTAGTGGGCCTCGTGCTCGTTTTAGGGCCATCCTAGTTTAGGTTATGATAAGGTTTGTTAAGTATACATAGATTTTCTCTGTGTATACCTAACAAAACTTATCATAACTTGATCTAAAGGGCCTGAATTTTCTTCTTGAATTTTAATAGTAAAAGTGTAAGGTTCTTCACCTAGGTTACTCAAATAAAAGTTTTAACTACATATGAATGGGGATTGGAAATGATTCAAAATGACCAAGAAAAAGATTTAGGTGTGATTATAAGCAGTAATTTGAAAGTAGCTAATCAGTGTTTGGAAGCTAGAAATAAAGCTAATAGATGCTGGGCAAAAAATAAATCGCAATGTTGTTTACAAGAGCAAGGAAGTTATAAGTAAACTGTATAATAGCTATGTTAGGCCAGTAATAGAGTATTGTACACAAGTTTGGGCCCCTTATTTAAAGAAAGACTTAGATATGCTAGAGGGAGTGCAACATAGGGCAACAAGGATGATTTCTGGGTTTGAGGGTAAGAGCTATTGAGAGAGGCTGAAGATTGGAAGTTTTTCTGTAGGAAAGCGCATTTTCGAGGGGACATGAACAGTCTACAAAATATTTACATCTATTGATAATACTGAAGACCAATAAATAAATTTTCATAGTAGAGCATGGCAGGTGACCAGGGGGCATAATAAGAAAATTAAGAGAAAGCATGCCATCTTGATATAAGAAGCATCATTCAGTAATAGGTTGTTAATTTTTGGAATGTTTGCCACAGGAGGTAGTTGAGTGTGACTCGATTGCAACATTTAAAAAGGGTTGGATGGGGTATATGAATGGTGGGTATCATAATAATATATTTAGACGAAGCCAAACTGGCAGGTTTTTAGTTATAGTAGTTATTAATGTTAGACTGCATGTGTGACCATAACTTAGTTATTAATGCATGTGGATGGTTTGGGTATCATATACGGTATATATCATTATTTTTGACTAAGCCAAATTGGTGGATTTTTAGTTACAGTAATTTGACAAGCCCTAGGGTGCTTTGTGGATTTGCATGAGCATGTTTGGTTAGTGGGTTGACTGGGACAGTCTCGACAGGCCCATATGGCTTCTTACTGCAAATTTAGAAACCTTGCATTTAAGTCCCTGGTCTAAATCATTTGTATGAGAAACAGTCTCGATAGGCCCATGTGGCTTTTTACTGTCTCTATATTCTTAATGTCTTTAATGTCTTAATAGCGGTCCTAGCACTGAACCCTGTGGGACACGACTCTTCACTTTTTCCCATAATATTTTTTTTTTTTTTATTCTCTTTAACCCAACCATGTACCAGTCCACCTATACCACATTGCAATGATGATCGATCCAGGTTAGGTCTCATTTCAGGCCCTCTAGTTCAGGTAATGATAAGTTTTGTTAGGTATACACAAAGAAATGCTATGTAGAATTAACAAGTCTTATCATAAAGATAAACCCATTAGGGTGGCGAAGAGAAAACCTGTTTGGTGAAATAGAGAGATAAGAGATTAAAATTAATGAAAGCCGTGATGTTTTAAAATATTCAAAGTGAGTAATAGGGAAGATGATTTAGAAAATTATAGGAAAAATAGAAACGAACTTAACCAGTCAATAAGAAAGGCAAAGAGAGAAGCAGAATTAATTGCATCCAGAGATTAAGGACCTGAAGAAGAGTTTTTTAGCTTTTATAAATTTAAAGTAAGAATAGAAATTGGTCCAATTAAAATTGATGAAAATTTAGTGAGTTCAGATAAGGAGTTGGTCAACATTTTCAATGCTTATTTTGCTTCAGTGTTTACAGAGGAAAGATTAGATAATAGTTTGGAGACTAATAGTTCTTGTATACATGTAACAAATAGACTTACAGAATTTGAATTTGACGTAAAGATATTTAAACGTTTATAGACCATATTGATCCAGGTAAAGCTGCAGAGCCTGATGGTATATGGTAGAATTCTGAAAGAGTTTAGTATCAGCATTGCAAAGGCACTGTATTGATTTTTAAACTATCTATAACATTCTATGAGGCTACCAGAGGCTGAAAAACAGCATATGTTGTGCCTATTTATAATGAAAGGTAGTAAAGAAGATTGGAAAGTTACGGAAAGGTCATATCATCTCCAATTAGAAAAGTTTTAGGAAAGTTACTAAAAGGTCATATAGAGAAATATTTAGAAGATTAACAAGGTATTGTATGACTCCCAGCACGGTTTCAGAAAGGGTAGGTTCATGTCAGACCAAACCTTTAGAATTTTATGAATACATTTTACTGAATACATTGACCGAGGAGACCCAGTTGATATTGTATATTAGACTTTAGTAAAGCTTTTGATAAGCGTTCCCCACATAAGGCTGATGAAAAAAGTTATTGCAATGTGTATAGGTGGAGTGGTATATGGGTTGGATTAAAGAGTGGTTGATAAAAAGAAAACAGTGAGTACAACTAGAATGGGAATAAAATTCATCAATGAAATAGGAAGAGTGGTAGTCCCACAGGTTTCAGGCTGGGGCCACTATTGTTCCTTAATATAAAATGAATTTTATTAGCAGGAATAGCAAGGTTTCTAAGGTTGCAGATGATACTAAAGTGCCCACACTTCAGTTAGGAATAGTGAAGATGTATAAAGATCAAAATGATCTTGATAACTTCTGGGGTGGGCAGATAAGTGGCAAATGAATTTAATAGTAAAAAGTGTAAGGTTCTTTCACCTAGGTTACTCAATAAAAGTTTTAACTACGATATAAATGAGCTTTGAGTCTTGACCAAGAAAAAGATTTAAGGTGTGATTATAAGCAGTTATTTGAAAGTAGCTAATCAGGTTGAAGCTAGAAATTAAAGCTAATAAAGATGCTGGCATATAAATGCAATGTGTGACAAGAGCAAGAAATAATAAGTAACTGCTTATGAATAGCTTGTTAGGCATTAATAGAGTATTGTGCACAAGTTTGGGCCCCTTATTAAAGAAAGACTTAGATATGCCTGAGAGAGTGCAACGTAGAGCAACAAGGATGATTTTCTGGGTTGAGGGTAAGCAGCTATAGGAGACTGAAGGGAGTTGGGAATGTTCTGCTGAAAGGCGATTTCTCAGAGGGACATGATACAAGTCTACAAAATATTTACATCTATGATAATACAAGATCAATAAATTTTTCATAGTTGAGAGCATGACAGGTGACCAGGGGGCATAATAAGAAAATTAGAAGAAGCATGCCATCTTATATAAGAAAGCATGCATTCAGTATAAGGTGGTTAAATTTTGGAATGGTCTGCAGAGGAGGTTTTGAGTGTACTCGAATTGCAACATTTAAAAAGGGTAGATTCGTTTATGATGTTGGAATCATATATATATTACGAAGCCAACATTGGCGAGTTTTTAGTTGTGATATAGTTATTATTAATGCATGTGTGACCATAACTTAGTTATTAATGCATGTGGTATGTTTGGTATCCATATTTATAATCATTAGTTTTGAACCTAAGCCAAATTGATGTGGATTGGTGTTACAACAAATGCAAGGCCTAGGTGCTTTGTGGATTGCATGAGCATTTTGGTAGTGCGTTTTGACTGCAGGAACAGTCTCGATTAGGCCCATGTGGCTTTTTACTGTCTATATTCTTAATGTTTCTTAATAACATGAACTAGGATGGCCCTAAAACGAGCACAGCATGAGACCCACTAATTTTTTTTTATAGAAAGTCTATTTAGGAAAATTTTAAACTTTGAGAGGCTGTAACTTTTTTTCCTAAAGAGACTGTCAATTTTTGTTTTCACCATTATTCATTATTTTTTCAGAGTATATCCTGTGATTTTCAAAAAAATATATATATTTTTTTACAAGAAAATCCTTTGGTATTTTTAACAACTTTGAGAGGCTGTAACTTTTTTTGGAATAGAGAGATAAGAGATAAAATTAATGAAAAGCGTAGATGTTTTAAATATCAAGTGGTAGTAATAGGGAAGATTGATTTAGAAAAAATATACGAAAATAGAACGAACTAACCAGTCAATAAGAAAGGAAAAGAGAAGGCAGAAATTAATTTAGAAGAATAAAAACTAAAGAACCTGAAGAAGTTTTTGATTATAAATTTAAAGTAAGAATTAGTTAATTGGTCCAATTAAATTGATGAAAATTTTAAGTGAGTTCAGATAAGGAGTTGGTCAACATTTTCAATGCTTATTTTGCTTCAGTGTTTACCGAGGAAAGATTAGATAATAGTTTGGAGACTAATAGTTCTTGTACACATGTAACAAATAGACTTACAGAATTTGAATTTGACGTAAAAGATAATTAAAGTTATTAGACCATATTAATTCCAGGTAAAGCATGCAGGCGATGAGATATATGGTAGAATTCTGAAAGGGTAGGATCAGCATTGCAAAGGCACTGTATTGATTTTTAGCGACCTATAGCATTTTGTAGTACAGATGACTGGTAAAAACAGCATTATGTGTGCCTATTTATAAGAAAGGTAGTAAGGAAGATTTGCGAAATTATAGGCCAGTTAGATTAACATCTCTGGTTGTAAAGGTTCTGGTAAAGTTACTAAAAGGTCATATAGAGAAAATTTAGAAATAACAAGGTATGTATGACTCCCAGCACGGTTTCAGAAATGTAAGGTCATGTCAGACAAACCTTTTAGAATTAAGGAATACCTTACTGACTGCATTGACCGGAAGATCCAGTTGATATTGTATATTTAGGACTTTAGTAAAGCTTTGATAAGGTTCCCCACATAAGGCTTGATGAAAAAGTTATTGCAATGTGTATAAGGTGAGTGTAACATGGTTGGATTAAAAAGAGCTTGTGCGAAATAGAAAACGTTGTACAACTAAATGGGAATAAATCATCATGAAAAATAGTGAAGAGTGGTCCCACAGGGTTCAGTGCCGGGGCCACTATTGTTCCTCATATATATAAATGATTTAGACCAGGACTTAAATGCAAGTTTCTTAATTTGCAAGTGATTACTAAAAGTGCCACCATCAGTTAGATAGTGAAGGATGCATAAAGATTCAAAATTGATCTTGATAAACTTCTTGGGTGGGCAGATAAGTGGCAAATGAATTTTAATAGTAAAAAGTGTTAGGTTCTTCACCTAGGATTCTCAAATAAAAGTTTTAACTATGATATGAATGGGGAATGGCTTGAGTCTGTGGACCAAGAAAAAGATTTAGTGTGATTATAAGCAGTAATTTGAAAGTAGCTAATCAGTGTTTGGAAGTAGAAATAAAGCTAATAAATGCTGGGCATAAACTAAATCGCAATGTTGTTTACAAGGCAAGGAAGTAATAAGTAAAATCTGTATAATAGCTCTGTTAGGCCAGTAATAGAGTATTGTGCCACAAGTTTTGGGCCCCTTATTTAAAGAAAGACTTAGATTTAATGAATAGAGAGATGCAACGTAGAGCAACAAGGATATTTCTGGGTTTGAGGGTAAGGCTATGAGAGAGTGAAGGAGTTAGGAAGTTTTCTTTAGAAGGCGATTCTCAGAGGGGACATGATACAAGTCAAAGAAATATTTACATCTATTGATAATACAGAGACCAATAAATTTTTCATAGTAGAACATGGACAGGTGACCAGGGGGCATAATAAGAAAATTAAGAAGAAAAGCATGCCATCTTGATATTAGAAAGCATGCATTCAGTAATAGGGTTGTTAAATTTTGGAATAGTCTGCCAGAGGAGGTTGTGAGTGTGACTCGATTGCAACATTTAAGAAAGGGTTAGATTCGTTTATGGATGGGTTGGGTATCATATAAAATATTGACGAAGCCAAATTGGCGGGTTTTTAGTTATAGTAGTTATTAATGTTAGATGGCATTGTTGACCATAAATTAGTTTATTAATACATGTGGATGGTTTGGTATCAGTTATATATATATAATTATATATATTATATATACTATATATATATATATATACATATTAGATATATATATATATATATATATATATATATATATATATATATATATATATATTTATAATATATTATATATATATTATTATATATATATATATATATATATATATATATAACTTATAATATACATACTATATATTTAATACATATTTTATATATATATATATAGTTATATAATATATATATATATATATATATATATATACATATATAATATATATATATATCATAGTTTTGACTAAGCCAAATTGGGTGATTTTTTTAGTTACAATAATTTGACAAGCCCTATCATGCTTGTGATTTGCATGAGCATGTTGGGTTAGTGGGTTGACTGGGACAGTCTCGATAGGCCATGTGGTTCTTACTGTCTCTATATTTTAATGTCTAATGTCTTTAAGAGAGCGATATGATTTTCGTTTTCAGATTTTCACTATTTTTCATTATCATTTTTTGATATATATATATATATATTATATATATATTATATATAATATATATATAATATATATATATACGTATATATATATAAATGATATATATATATATAATATTTTATATATATATAATATAATATATATATATATAATATAATCATCCTGTGATTTTCATAAAAATCGGGGTGACACCCCTCTGGGTCTACTGTAACTGCAATTATTTTTGTAGAGTAGCCTTATTCCTGTGATTAAAAAAAAATAATAAAATAAATAATGTAATAAGAAAATCCAATAGGAGTTTTAAACAACTTTTAGAAGCTGTAACTTTTTCCCCTAAAGTGACCGCCACGTTTTTTTTTTATTCTTTATTACTTTTTTTTAGAGTATAAGCTAGTATTGTTACAGGTTCAAATAATGATGATGAAATAAAAAAAAACAGCATGTCGAGTATCAAATGTTTTTACAAAAATGCTCATAGCCTTAGAAATAAAAGATGACTGAGCTTTTATACCGTAAATGAGAATCTAGACATTATTGCATAACTGAGCATGGGTAATGAAGGAATTAATGGAGACTCCTTTCAGAATATGAAATAGACGGATATTCACTTTATTCAATACAGCGTAGAGGAAAGAAGGTGGTGTTGGCGCTTTATGTTAAAAGCAATATTCAATCCGTTTTATTAATGACTGACTTTAAATGAATCATGATATTGAATCGGTGGGTAATATTCTTATATACAAATAAATCATTTAGAATAGGGCATTTTATAGACCTCCTGGCCA
This sequence comes from Trachelipus rathkii, assembly GCA_015478945.1. Taxonomy (NCBI): domain Eukaryota; kingdom Metazoa; phylum Arthropoda; class Malacostraca; order Isopoda; family Trachelipodidae; genus Trachelipus; species Trachelipus rathkii. Next base: position 2,100 of record JABUQX010007601.1, on the reverse strand, counting down.
GAGTCAAGAATTAGACGTGAAATTGTGAAAGAAATAGAGATAGCATGCCACAGTAAAGAAAAAAAGGTATAGTCATAATGGGGTGATTTTAATTTTCCGGCCATTCATTGGGTTCCTTGTCTATTATGGACCATAGTAGTTCTGCATTCAAAATGTATACTAGATAACTTTTTGACCAGATGGTCCAAGAACCCCACAGATACGATGCACTACTAGACTTAATATAACTAACGATGAAAGTATGGTGGATGAGGTTAGAGTGAGGAGAATTTAGGACTTAGTGACCATAATAGAATTAGATTTAATATGAATGTAATATCTGGGCCCAAATTGCAAGTTTAATAAGAAAAGATCTTAGATTTCCGAAATGCGATTTTACCAATTTCAGACATGCTTAGTACAACTAAACTGGGATAAAGAGTTTTAAAGACCAAAACTGTTTTATCATGTGAACATTTTAAGCAAATTTTAACGAATATTCAGCAGTATGTTTTAAAATAAACCCATTAGGGTAGCAAAGAGAGAAAACCTGTTTGGTGAATAGAGAGATAAAGAGAGAAAATTAATGAAAAGCTTAGATGTTTTAAAATATTTCAAAGGTAGTAATAGGGAAGGTGATTTAGAAAATTATAGGAAAATAGAAATGAACTTAACCAATCAAAAGAAAGGCAAAGAGAGAGGCAGAAATTAATTTAGCAAGGAATATAATAGGAATCTGAAGAAGTTTTTTAGCTTTTATAAATTTAAAAGTAGAATAGGACGATTGTCCAATTAAAATTTGATGAAAATTTTGTGAGTTCAATAAGGAGTGTGTCAACATTTTCAATGCTATTTTGCTCAGTGTTTACTGAGGAAAGATTAGATAATAGTTTGGAGACTTAATAGTTCTTGTATCAATGTAACAAAATAGACTTACAGAATTTGAATTGATGTAAAAGATATAAAACGTTTATTAGATCATATTGCACCCAAGTAAAGCTGCAGGCCCTGGTTTGGTATATATGGTAGAATTCTGAAAGAGGTAGTACCAGCATTGCAAAGGCACTGTATTTGATTTTTTAAGTGATCTATAACATTTGGGTACCAGATGACTGGAAAAATGCATATGTTGTGCCTATTATAAGAAAGGTAGTAAGGAGATTTGGGAAATTATAGCCAATTAGCTTAACATCTCTGGTTGTAATGGTTCTGAAAAATTACTGAAAGGTCATATAGAGAAATATTTAGAAATTTAGAAGGTATTGTATGACTCCCAGCACGTTTCAGAAAGGGTAGTCATGTCAGACAAACCTTTTAGAATTTATGGAATACATTTCTGACTGTATCGACAGAGGAGATCCAGTTGATATTGTTTGTATATTTAGACTTTGGTAAAGCTTTTGAGAAGGTTCCCCACATAAGGCTGATGAAAAGTTATTGCAATGTGGTATAGGTGGAGTGTACAGAGTTGATTAAACGAGTGGGTTGCGAAATAGAAAGAACAGTGTGTACAACTAATGGCAATAAATCATCATGGAGTAATAGTGAAGAGTGGTTTCCCACAGGTTCAGTGCTGGGCCACTATTGGTCCTCATATATATAAATGATTTAGACCAGGACTTAAATGCAAGGTTCTCTAAGTTTACAGATGATACTAAAGTGGCACCTCAGTTAGGAATATAAGGAAGGATGCATAAAGATTCAAATTGATCTTGATAAACTTCTTGGGGGGGCAGATAAAGTGGCAAATGAATTTAATAGTAAAAGTGTAAGGGTTCTTCACCTAGGTTACTCAATAAAAGTTTTAACTACGATATGAATGGGATTGGCTTGAGGTCTGTGACCAAGAAAAAGATTTAGATGTGATTATAAAGCAGTAATTTGAAAGGTAGCTAATCAGTGTTGAAAGAAATAAAGCTAATAACATGCTGCAGCATAATAAATCGCAATGTTGATTTTACAAGAGCAAGGAAGTGATAAGTAAACTGGAAATAGCTATTTAGCAGTAATAGATTATTGTGCAACAAGTTTGCCCTATTTAAGAGGAAAGACTTAGATATGCTAGAGAGAGTGCAACCTTTAGAGCAACAAGGATGATATCGGTTTGAGTAATCTCTCTCT
>JABUQX010007600.1:65000-105747 GCA_015478945.1 Trachelipus rathkii | reverse complement strand
AGGAATAAAAATTAAAGTGATTTTGTTAAGAACAGATCTCGAAATATTTTTTAAAATCAAATTTTGAGGAGAGAAAATTAAATTTAAAGAAAAATAAAAATACTTTTTATATTTCACTAGTAACAGGATCCTGTTATATTATATATATAGATATATATCTATTATTATATATATATTATTATTACACTTATTAATAATATATATATATATAATATTATAATATTTATAATATATATATATTATATATATATATTATATATTATTATATATATATATATATATAATATATATATTATTATATATATATATATATATATATAATATAATATATTTTCTTGAGAAAGTGAACCCCTGAGTGCTCTTAAATTATTACCTACGACCAAGACTTTATAAAACACACTTTAATATTTTATGTTTTTTAACATTTAAAACAGATTAAAAATAGATAAACTTTCGTTTTACAATATAACCTTTTTCAAGTCTTGAATCAGCAATGGGGCAAAAATCTCTTCTTATTTTGGAATGCAGACATGTTACTTAGTCGGTTGGCTTGGTCCTATCAGCAGGACTTGTTTATTTTAGTATAGAAATGGTGAGAGTTCCACGAATTTTCATCTTATTGACGTCAATCTTTCAACTCTCCACAGGGCAGCGGTATTAATTGCGGGGAAGTAAAGGGGGAAAAAAGGCATCCGTGATTTTACTTTGCGTTCATTTGGGGTATTTCTAATGGACAAAATCCTATTCTGGCCTCTTGCAAAAAACAACTCTAGCAACTTCTGTTGTAAATCTGGCCTTTCTCTTCTTATTCGATCTGATGATTCTTTTGCTAATTCTCCAACAAAAAAGGCCAATCTCTTCGGCCCCCTCCTTATTTTCCTCTAACTCAACCCCCCGAAACCGATTCTGGCATTCCCTTCCTACTCCTTCTCTTCATTGTCCTTGCCTTTGCCTCGCTGATTATATTTGATCGGGTGCATGGGGGGGGTCCGCTGAAATCTATTAATATGGAACGTAAAGGGGAGGCGGTGGCCGGGATGGCATTCTCTCCGAGTTTTTGAGGAAGTGTGCTTCCCATGTGCTATTCACCCTCGTTGTTTCAAACTATATATGTCTCAAGACTACACTTCCCTCAGTGTTTGGAAGCTGCCACATGGTCCAACCTATCCGAAAAAAAAGGAAGCCGCTCTTTCTAATAATTCTAACTATCGCCCTATGACTCTCACTTGTATTCTATATCAAAGATCTTTGAAACCTTTCTCACTCTCACTCTTCTTAGATATCTGAAACTCATTCCGAATTGCCAATTACGAGCTGTCTTTTCGTCGCTCGAGGCTACTGGCGATTTTTTTTATACTTTTCCTATGTCTAACCGATTTATGTTTTTTTCTTTTTTTTCGCTTTTTTTAGAAAATACTGGAGACTTTAGTTGTTTGCGCTTGACAATATACAAAGCATTGATATCGATCGAGTATGGCACGCATCACTGCTCTCCAAGCTCCCCTCCTTTGGGTTTCCTCCTCCTTTTTGCTTACTTATGTCTAGCTTTCTTTCAAATTGCTCAATATCGGCTGTTGTTGATGGGGCAACTTCTTCTTCTTTTTCTGTCAATAGTGGTGTTCCTTAGGGTCCTGTCTTATCTCGTTCTTTATTCTTACTTTTCATTAATGATCTTCTCACCTGCACATCTAACTCTATCCACTCAAATGCTGATGACTCGACCCTTCATTCTTCAATTCAAATCAATTCTGCTCCCCCTTTTACTTTTAGAATTGCCTCTCGTCTTAATCTTTCCGATTCTATTCTCGCTGATCTAGATAGAATTTTCGGATTGGGTCGTCTCAACCTTGTGAAATTCAATTCTTTAAAAACCCAACTTTTACAAATCTCCTTCTCCAAAACACCTAACTTTCCTATCTTTTCGACGGTTTTTTCCTCTTCTCAGCTGCTCCAGCTATACAAGGGTCTCATCTGCCCATGTATGGAGTACTGCTCTCATATCTGGGGGGGGGATCTTCTTTCACCCGGCTTTTGAACAGAGTCTAGTCAAAGGCCAATTGGCTGATAAACTGTTCTGTACTTTCCAGTTCACTTGACTTTGCGGTGTGATGTTGGTGCTTTATCTCTATTCTATAGGTACCGCAGCGGCAGGTGCTCGAAGGAACTTATCACTCTCGTACCACCACCCTTACAACGCCCTCGTAGCACAAGGGGTACTGTATCTGCGCCCAAGTTTTGTATTGACATTGGTAACTCCAGGCTAGTTTGCTGTTGCGCTTCTTTCTTTCCCACCACCTCTGTTCTGTGGAATTCTCTTCCATCTTCTGTATTTCCTGCTGAATTTAATCTCCTCACTTTAAAGCCTGCGTCTGTGCTCATATGCGTAATTTCCGCTGGATTCTGAACTTTTGAGCGTACTACATCCCTCCTTAAATAGGACTTGCCCGTGAGTGGTCGGGGGGTTTTTTGTGACAACTGCTAAAAAAAATCCTTGGGTGGGGCAGATATGTGGCAAAACGAACTGATCTCACTCAACCCCTCCAAAAACATCCATTCAGATTATCCCAGAAAATAGCACTCTCTTCAACATTACCATCAGATGGACCATATGTCGCAACCACAAAAGTTTTTATCCTTTCAAACTTAAATTTAATCTTTAGAATTCTAGTACTCGCACACACAAAATCTACCATAGCTCTCTACCACAGGTCACTCATAAGAATTGCAAATTCTTCTATCCTCCTCTCATTCCTTTTCACACCAACACCAACACATTTCACACCACACCACTCATTTTCACCGTTTCCTTTCATCTTTGTTTCAGTCACAGCGAGCAAATCAAACTTTCTAAATACATCCATCACCTCTCTCCTCTTCTCCTCAACATTTCTTCCTCTGACATTTCATGTACCCATACGATTCATACAATTTCGCAGAAAGATAGAATGATGCTTACGGCGATGACGACCATCTCCGAGGTATGCATTAGCATTCCTGGCAAAAGATAAGTGATAGTGGGCAGCCAACCTAACTACCACCGTCTCTTAGTCGCCTTTCATGACACGCAGGACGTGCGAAATGGGTAATTTTTTCTCCCCACAAATAGGGATATAAGGGTTAGGGAAGTCTGCAAGATGTTGTTCTAGAAGAGGGGTGTGGATATAAGTATGTATATATGATATGTGGATAAAAGGTGGTGTCTCTAAGATGTTGTCTAGAGGATGAGTGTGGATATGAACGAAGAACAGAAAGGCGAACCATAAGGCACTGGGATGTCATACATACCATAAGAAAAATGGGTATATATATATATATATATATATATATATATATATATATATATATATATATATATATATATATATATATATATATATATATATATATATATATATATATATATATATATTATATATTTCTGAGTTTTAATATTGTCCAAATTCTTAATATTTATTCAATTAATCGGCAAAATAATCAGCAAAAAATTGCGATGGAACGATGAGAACAAAATGTGCCGATTTTTTGCCGATGACCGATGACAATGACGATTGACGGTAATCGTTCATCACTAATATATATATATATATATTATATATATATATATATATATATATATTATATTATATATATATATATATATATATAATATAATATATATATTATATATATATATATATATATATATATATATTAATATATATATATATATATATAATAAAAGAGAACATGGCAGATAATAAAACGTCTCTATAGCTCGCAGAACAACACCACATTTACAACTGAAGCTCTAAGAGGACACAACAACTCTCACTCCTCCCCCAAACAGCACTGCAACATCCTCACACAACACTATTCCAATATATCCAATAAACCCACACATAAATAATAGAATAATTAATACGCAAACTCAAAAACAACCCAATCTCAGAAAGTCAATCCCAAACTAGGCGACGACCGGGGCGGGAATTTTGCCGGGGCAGGGGCAGGGGCGGGCCGGGGTTAGCTAAAATTAGAAATATAAGTCAAAAACACTGAAAGTCTTAAAACTTAGGATGAAAATTAAATATAATTTCAATTAATTAATCATTTTAAATATAAAAAAGGAATACATTTAATTAATTCAATTAAATAAATATTTTCGAAAGAAATTTTTAGAAAATAATTGATTTTCTAAAGAAAAAGATATATATATATATAATAGTATATATAATTATATATATATATATATATATATATATATATACTATAATATATATATATATATATATATATATATATATATATATTATATATATATATATATAGATATATATAATATATATATATATATATTATATATATATATTAATTCAATTAAATAAATAATTTATGGGAATTGGGAATTAGGAGACTTTTATTTCTTCAATGATATTTTTATACCTAAACATTAATATTTTAAACAATTATATTTATTTCCTTTTCCGAATTCGTTTGATATATCAAATTTCGAATATTTTTATGTTAAAAACTCGGAAAAATTTATAATTTGGCCTCAATTTAAATTTGAAATTATTATTTTACCCCAAAAAAATTATTATATTTAGGTAGGTTTATATATTTTAGCATCAATTTATAACAAAGGAGTAATAATGGAATTAAAATATATTTTTTTTTATTTTGTTTGATTTAACCCTCCATTATATATATATATATAATAAACCCACACATGCAAATAATAGAAGAATAATACGCAAACTCAAAACAACACAACTAGAAGTCAATCCTAACCCCAAATTCTCTACACAGTAAATAAATAAACTCCTCAAAACCCTATAAAATTCCCCTGCCACCGGGCCAGACAACATCTCTAACCTCCACATAAAACACTTTGGACCAGCAACTATATCATTCATCACAGATATCTTCAATAAATCCTGGTCTCTCAACTATATCCCTCACACACTGGAAAAAAAGCAATCATCATACCTAAATTGAAACCCAGAAAAGATCCCAATCTTCCATCTTCATACCGCCCCATATCCCTTCTCTCCTCTCTGTGCAAACTCATGGAGAAAATCATACTTACTAAAATTCAAACCACTTTCCACTCCCCAAACCATCAACACGGCTTTAAAAAATCTCACTCTACGTCAACAGCCCTAACTAACATCACACAAAACATCGTAAATGGACTAAACAAAACACCCTCCCACAGAACTATACTCCTGGCCATAGACATTAGTAAAGCCTTTGACACAATACCAAGACACATCCTAATCCAAAAAATTCTAAACTCTCCCTTCCATAACAATTACAAAAAATGGTTATCCAACTTTATATCAGGACGCACATCCCAATTATCCAGCAGACACCAAAACTATAAAACAGTAAAGTTAAGAAATGGAGTCCCTCAGGGTGCCATCTTGTCCCCATTTCTATTCAACCTATTTACAGCCGATATCCCTACCCCCCAAACTCCCAACTCAAAAATAATAACCTACGCAGACGACTTAACTATAACCATATCAGACCCTTCAGTACCCACTGCCACAATCCTCACTCAGACTTACTTAAATCACCTAGAAGCTTGGTTATCATCCAACAGAATGTCAGCCTCTGCAGAGAAATCATCTATTACCTTGATCACCACTGATAGACACCAATCATCCCTCCACCCACAAGTAACCCTAAACAACTCCATCATTCCCCTAAACAAAACACCCAAAATACTCGGAATAACCTTCGACACCCACTTCACCTTTACACCACACATTCAAAACTCATCATAGGTAAACAAGAAACTAAATGTCCTCCGAACCTTTATCCAAACAATTTCAGCAATGGAAACAACCATACTGCTCACCAATTTCAAGCAATTCACAAGAACTACAATCAACTATGGATCAACAGTCTGGTATCCACTAATCTCTCCCCCACTAATAGAAATAAACTACAAAGAATACAAAACACCGCCCTGCGTTCAATAACTATTTGCCTGAAAACCACCCCTTATTCAACACATGCATTGAAGAAACAAAAATTTCTACCAATTCTAAATCACCTTGATATGATAGGAACCCGATTTTTACGCCAGGACTCTCGACCCTTTCACCCCTATCATAACTACTTACAAGAATACACACTACATTGCTTAAAACCTCCTCCCTCTTCTGCAGCCCTCTATTATGGCGAACTCTTTTGAAACTTTTCCCCCCAGATAACACGCCTCTATCAAAAGATATTCATACACATTTCACACATCGATACCTCAACAACCTTCAAAAAAAATAGCCTCAATAACTACCCCCCCTCCCAGAAACATCCCCTTCACAAAGCACACTCCCACGAAAGACACAGATCTATCTCCCTTTCCAGATTGAGATCCAGGCATCACCCGAACCTTCAAGAATATAAACATAGATTCCAACCTCAACATACTCCATCCCCACTCTGTCAAAGATGCTTGACAGAGCCTGAAACTGTTGAGCACCTACTACTAAGGTGCCCAATCCACACACCCTACAGAACACAATACCAGATCACCTCCCTAAGAGACCTGTGGCTCCGCCCGGTGGAGGTTGCTGGGTTTCTGGAAATGGCATGGACTCCCCATATAAGAGGAGCCCAGGGGCAATGAATAAATATATATATATATATATATATATATATATATATATATATATAATGATAAAATATATAAAAAAAATATATTATATATATATATATATATAATATATATATATATATATATATATATATATATATATATATATATATATATATATATATATAGTTGACTAAATTAGCTTTAAACTTCTAATATTTTCATATTTATTTGATCAATTTGCCCTAAAATTCTTTGGATGAACACACTTTAAATATTAACTTTAATAAATTAATACATTAAGCAAACATTTTTATCAATTACAAATAAAATTATTAAATACACACACACTAGCTTTCGCCGAATATATACGGCCTCTTCAGGTGTAGTTTTGTCTGATTGTGAACGTCAATTGTGAACAATCAGTCAAAACTACACCTGAAGAGGCCGTATATATTCGGCGAAAGCTAGTGTGTGTGTATTTAATAATTTTATTTGTAATTGATAAAAATGTTTGCTTAATGTATTAATTTATTAAAGTTAATATTTAAAAGGTTGTTCATCCAAAAAAAATTTTTAGAGCAAAATGATCAAATATATATATATATATATATATATATATATATATATATATATATATATATATATATATATATATATATATATATAATATATATATATAATAATATATATATATATATATATATATATATATATATATATATATATATATATATATATATTATAATATATATATATATATATAACTCGTCAAAATTAGTGCACCACTGGCTCATATGACGTTGACAGCTTATAGAAATGACCAAAACTCTGTGTAACTTTATTAAGCAAATAACATAGCATTTGGGGCACATTATACAGTGGTAAGATTGTCGAGAGGTCCAGGAATCCACTGGGGGCCTGCGGATGGATCCTGTATGTGACTGATGCTTTTCCTCCAAAGTGGGACGTTATTGCGGTGAAGGGTTCGTGTGTGGATGGTGTTACTCAATATCGTGTATGGCCACGTTTGGCACGAATTACGACTTGGCACCATCGTAGCATGCTCTCAATGAGGTGCCGAATGTCTTCCACGAAAATCTGATCCAATACGCGAAGAACCACCTGCTGCAGCACCTGGATGGTTTCTGGAGGGGGTTGCAGCTGTCGCAACCATCGTTTCAACATGTCCCACACATGTTCAATTGGGTTTACGTCGGAGAATGATATTTGCTGGCCAATAATCAATGTCCTGATTTGGACCGTCGTTAGGTGTTCGGTGACGCATCTGGCCTTGCGGGCTCTTGCGTTGTCATGCATTAGGGCGAATCTGTCACCGATGTAGATGGCATATGGCACGACATATGGGTCAAGGATGTCTGCGATGTACCGTGCGGCGGTTAGGGAACCGATATCTAGGACGTGCAACTCTGTACAACCCGTTAAAGATACCTCCCCAGGCAATGAGAGATCTACCTCCAAATGGCAATACCTCCCGTATATTATATTGCAAGTTCTCATTAGGTCATCGATAGTCTCTGAATCGCCGATCGAAGGTGTAGAGACTGACTCTGGACTCATCCGTAAAGAGCACATTCGCCCAATCACGACGGTCCTATGTAGTTGTTCCCGGGAAAATGCTATTCGCGCCCGTCGATGCTCCTTGGTGTGTCGTGGTCCTATGACCAGCCTCCGTGGCTGTAAATTATGTTCCGCGAAGTGTTGACGTATTGTATTATCACTCACACGGGTCACATGTACCTCCTGCAGCTGTATTTGAAGGTGATTTGCTGTTGTATGACGTATAAAACAGCCCGCAGTCACTTAAATACGGTATCAACGCAGTTCGTGGCGCGTAGGCCTGCTCTTTGGCCCGGCCCCATGTGTGCTCCTGGGTTATTCGCGGTTGCCGATCCACGAACCCGCTACAATGGTTGTGTGCTTACACCCAAAACCGTCGACCGAGTTCAGAGTACCCGTACCTGTCGCACGGAGTGTGATGATCCTGTACGCACTTCATCACTGTTAGCGAGCTGCGTCCTTTCCATTGGTGTAGTGGGATAAATTCCACACCTCAATAGACCATTACTCAGCATTGCCCCCGACATAATTTTACCCCAATCGCCTAAAGCCGGAAGTTTACATGGCTTGTCATTTACCTTAATTATAGCCATGGCGGACCCTATACACCCCCAACATTATTACAGCGTTGTATACTGTGTCCCTGATGCTATGTTATTTGCATTAATAAATGTTACACAACATTTCTGGTCCTTTTCTGTAACCTTGTTAAAAAAAAAACGTCCCATAATTTGGGGAAAAAAAAAGCCCAAAAAGGTTTTGGTTTGGGCGTTTAATTGACCCGAGGTAGTTTATATAAATATTATTTAATATATATATATATATTATATATATATATATATATATATATATATTATAATATATATAATATATATATATATTATATATATATATATATATATATATATATTAGGCCAGCCTCTAGAAGGAGCCACAATCCATATCTCAAAAACTTATACAGCTACCGGAAAAAGGAATACATTGCTGGAATTCTGGCAAAATTTTTACCGAGGAAACTGTAAAAAAAAAAAAAAAAAAAAAAAAAAAAAAAAAAAATCATATCTTCGAAAACTACAAAAGCTACAGAGAAATAAAATACATTTTTGGAATCCTTGTAAAATTTTGGTCGGAAAAATGCTAAAAAAAAAATAAAAAAAGAAAATTGAACATAAAAATTGGGCTATTTTTTTTGGAGGGGGGTGCTGGACATAGAATATATATTTATTATTTTGTAAAGGTAATTACAAGGCAATTTAGGGGGCTCGAGGCGACGGGGAACACAGAGGGGGGGACGTTTTCCAGACCCCGTAGGGGAGGGGCGGAGAAACCCCCGCGACACCCAAATACCCAAAGAGCGGGGTTTCCCGCGAGAAACCCTCCCGGAGGGGCGGGGAATTAGTCTAACCCGTAGTTCCCCGGAGCCGAGAGACCCGACTCCTGCCATCGGGGGGGTATACCCTTGGGTATCTTTAGTTTAAAAAAAAAAAACCAAATTTAATAGAAAAGTCTATTATTTTAACGAGTAACCAATAAAAAGGTCTCTAAATAGGCCCTCTAATAATAACAATAATTATAACAATAATTTTTATTTTTTTATTTTTTTTATCATTTTCCTACGTATTTATATTAATTCCAAAAATATCCTTTTCGACTTGTAGCTATTGTAGTTTTGAAAATATATTTTTTTTTTTTTTTTTTTTTTTTTTTTTTTTTTTTTTTTAATTTCCGCACTAAAATTGGACCAGCATTCCAGCAATGTATTCCTTTTCCTGGTAAGCTGTTGTAGTTTTTGAGATATGGATTGTGGCTCTTCTAGAGGCTGACCATATATATTAATATATATATATATATAATATATATATATATATATATATATATATATATATATATATATATATATATATAAGAAATATATATATATATATATATATACTTTATACAGAAATATATATATATAGTATATATATATATATATATATATAATATTTAATTAATATATATATATTATATATTATATATATAATTAGTGATGTATCAGATGTAAAAAATTTTTCACATCCACAAATGCGAGGTGAATATAGATGTCTAATTTTATAGACCTGTGGAGGCGTATGTCCTTGTGTAATGTTTCACATCCTCCTATGCGGATGAGGATGAGAATGTTAGCTTTCCTAACGTCTCACAAATTCATAATATATTATATATATATATATATATATATATATATATTATATATATATATATATATATAGTATATATATTTATAACATATATATATAACATATATATATATATAATATATATATATATATTATGAGAGAATATAGGTTACACAGATTAATACTCCTTGCACAGGAATATCAATTGACTTGTCCAGTAGGCACTCCGTTATTCATACTCACACCATAATGCCATAGGAGTATCTATTGACTTGTCCAGTAGGCACTAGATTATTCATATTCACACAACATAATTACACGAAGTATCTATTGACTTGTTCAGTAGGCATTCCTTTATTCATACTCACACACCATAATAACACAGGAGTAACTATTGACTTGTCCAGTTGGCACTTGGTTGTTTATATTTTTACACCATAATTACACAGGAGTATCTATTGCTTTGTCCAGTAGGCACTCCGTTATTAATACTCACATATTAATACTTAAACAGGAGTATCCATTGACTTGTCCAGTAGTCACTCCATTATTCATACTCACACACCATAATTACACAGGAATACCTATTGACTTGTTCAGTAGGCACTCCGTTATTCATACTCACTCTCACACATCACAATTACACAAGAGTATTTATGACCTGTCCAGTAAGCACTCCGTTATTCATATTGACACACCATATTTACACAGGGGTATCTATTGACTTGTCCAGTAGGCACTCCTTTATTCATACTTACCATACTATTACACATGGATTTCCTAAACAACTATACCACTAATAATACAACATATCACACACTACACCTAAAAAATTCTGAAGTACTTCATCCTAAAAACAAAATAAAACACTTAATACAAATCAGATAACTCACTTCATAGCTTCGATGTAATTTCTTTATTCACATCTGTCCCGGTACCTCTTTACTCTCAATCTTTTAGAACGATACATAAAGGAAAAAAACCACTCTATCTCATCCCTTCCCTATTTTAAAAAAAAATGGGATAAATTAACTCTAGAACTTAACTTCTCCATTTTAACTCCTAAATTCATTAGCAAACTAAACACCAGGGTTAGATATGGGGCTTCACTCTCTTCACCCTACACTTTCCCGAATATTTAATGGAAAACTCTTTGAAGGTAATACATATTCCCCTCTTCCTCACTGGAATAACATCGATCTGGCTATAGTATGTGACTGACATGTTTACTGCAATCCCACAAATAGTAACCCCCAACAAAGCATGCGTTTACAATCAAGTATCAACAACCTCATACCAAAATCAAAGTCAGCCATCTAGACATCTTCTTCCAATAAAACTCCCTTTTCTGTAGACACTCCTATCTCCATGCCATTAATAACACAGAATACTAGTACCACAGCATATAACAGGACAAACCCCATTACTAACCCCCATTACACCACTGGTTTTCTTCTTCATACACGCAACACAAAAATAGGTATACTTTCACTCCGCTATTTCTCAAGGATAGCATCTCCGTATATGTCCACCCACTCCCTCGTCCTACCAAATAATGAAATATAACTTTTCTACGCTATTCCAACTTCAAAAAAAACTTTTCAACCCTCTATACTATACATTAATAAATCCCTCAACATAAGAAACAAAGACCAATAGTTGATAACCCCCTAGAAACACCTCAACAACATCTCAAACAATCTTACCCTTCACCCTCTTCCCCAAACACACGTAATAAAACACAAAAACACGATTTTACCAAACAACATACTTTACACTCTCACCTTCGATATACTTCTACCATTCAAAGATATTGCCTACCAAACAGAGAACATAGCAAAAAAACTCATGCACTCAATGCATATATACAATCCCATGCATAAAAATTTAGCCTTAGTTACGTTGGATTTTAGTTTACTTTGCACGTGCACTAACATGACTTTTGACTAGAAGAACTAAGCAACACTACGTAATGACCTCGGCAGGAAGACAATAGAAATTCGCTACTCACGTGACCACTTCTAGCAACTCCACGCAATCTAGACATCTGACGATTAGAGGAGAACACACGCATTCTATATATAAAAGCCAACAAAAACAGAACGATAGGTTGAGTCCCTAGCTGCATAAAAAATACAAAAAAAGTTACAACAAACAGGAAGGCAGAAGTTAAAATCTAGATTATATCCAAAATGCGATTAATGAGCTGGATGACAATACAACTATAAAAAACTGACCACAAAGAAATACACCAACAAACAATTAATATTTCTAGGAAATATAACACAAGAATCTCAGACAGTTCGAGACAAGAGAGGAGGAGTGCATTACTTGGAAGAAGGTTCCATTAACAAATCGGGGACGAAACATTTATATTAAATGTTTTTAATATATTTTGCATAAGTAGGTGTATTTTCAATAGAAAAGAAATTTATGAAGTGCAGAAAATGTCAAAGGGAATGTAAAATATATATATATATCATACTGATACTATTATTATAGATTATATTATTATATATATTATATATATATATAACTATATATATAGGTGTTATATATATATAATATATAAAATATACTATATATATATTACTATACTATAATATACTATATATATATATATATATATAATAACTAATATAATTTATCAGGCTATTATATACTATTACTATATCTATATAGTCATATATATAATATAGTGTAGTATATATATATATTATATACTATATATATATATATATTATATCATTTCCTTTCTTTCTTTCTTTCTGTCATTTCACCTTTATTTTCCCAAGAATTGGAGTAAGGAGGCGCTACAAAGCATCGGATAAAGAAAAGCAGTAGGAGAAGATGACAAATGTCGAAAAGAAAAGCCAGTCCTTACCCCCCCTACGTGTGACGCACTCTAATTAGAGTCAAAGCTCGTCACAGACAGAAAATCCACCCTAGCAAAGCTTCATGGGAGCGCGCACGGACCCTCACTATTGGTAAATCGTCAATGTAAAAAGGTTCATCCCTTGCCCAGGTGGCCGACAACCATGGCCGCCCATACAAAAACCCCGGCCCATTCTGGCGTGCGCGTATCAGCACGCTGTAAATCTCTCGCCCTGCCAAACTCACATTTTCTCTCCCTTCAGACATTCGTTTCACCGAGCTCAATCCACTTTCTCTTCGGTCTCCCACGGTCGGTTTCCCAGACACACTCTCCCACTATGACACCGCGTTAAAGCCAACCGACTATCTATCATCCTGTTCCACGTGACCAAAACCATTTTTCAACATACGTTTCACTTTATTGCTCTCACTTTTTACCCCCTTTTCTTTCTCACACCACACAACTCTCTCTAATACGTTCATTCGCACAATTCTTATCAATTCTTCTCACCCCTAGCCATCCCCGAAGATTGTCCATCTGAAACACCAATTGAACTTGTCAGATTCTATATTCCAGACCATAGTCTGAGTCTCACTACCATACAATAACACAGGTAAAGCAAAACATACCCTCATGTAAGACTCTGAGCGCACTCAAGACTTAAGTCCCTTACATTCACCAACATTTAAGTTGGCACCAGCAGACCGTCCTGCCATTCACCAACTGCCTACTTACCCTCTGCATCATCCGCGTTCCCTTCTTCATCCAACATATATCCTACTATTTAAACTCAGACACTCTGTTCTCAGCTGCTCATCATTCTAACATAACTTCACCACTGAGACCTGTCCTCACTAACACCACCCCATAACGTCTTTACTCTTATCTACGTCTTATTTCTTGGCTCTTTCAAACCCCTCTTTGTTACACAGACCCTGTCAAACCTCACTACCACTCCTCAAAGACTCTCTTCAGATTCGCCACACAAAACAAATCATCTCGCATAAATTCAGGCCTTAGCCACCCTCACGCATCTCCATACTTCTCCATCACCATTTCTAAGCGAGCGGCGATGTTGTGTGCCGGGCGGGGCCGGACCCCCCACCTCTCACCCATCCTCCTTCACTCACACCCTCCATCCCATGTACAAATTGAACAACCAAGGAGACATACCACAACCCTGCCTCACTCCGGTAAATCACATAAATATCAAACAATTCATCTTTTGACACCATTTATTCTACACACGCCCTCACTATCGTATACATATTCCTGTGATTCCAGTTCGAGAAGGCGCTAGCGAGGCCGAACGACGCGAAGTAGATCACTAACACCTGCATCATAAGCTTTCCTATTAACCCTATCATACGTCTGTTGCAAATCCTATAAAACCAAAATACAAATTCATTCTTCTTCTCCTTCATTTCTCAATCATGCTGTTTCAATGTAAAGAAATTTGTATGCCACCATCCTATCGACCCACTCCTAAACGCAACCTTGTTCTTCCACCAAACTCGTCCTTCAGTCACTCGACGCACTCCTTCGACCAAAACACCAGCATAGTATCTTCACCTACAATACTGCAATAAACAATTCCCGGTATAAGTTCTACAGTCCTCCCCTTATCTCCCTCTTACCCGATATAAGGTACTATTCTACTGCCTCTCCTCCAAATCCCTTGAACTATTACCCCTATGTAAACGACCTTCAGTAACAACTTCCAGAATCCAATCTAATTCACCATCTCCCCCGCCGTTCCTTGATCTAATTACCACCATAATTTCATCCGTAACCTGCAATTTACCATTTTTTCAACCTCTCACGCTGAACCTATTTACCTCCTCCTTGCTAAGAACCTCATCCCCAAAATACCATTGCCTTCTTGCACCATCAAACCCTACACACATTCACTATGTCACCGTCTTCATTACTGCCAATTATGTATACAGATTTCGAAGTGTTCTTTCCAC
Source organism: Trachelipus rathkii (assembly GCA_015478945.1). Classification (NCBI taxonomy): domain Eukaryota; kingdom Metazoa; phylum Arthropoda; class Malacostraca; order Isopoda; family Trachelipodidae; genus Trachelipus; species Trachelipus rathkii. The sequence goes on along the minus strand of JABUQX010007600.1, from coordinate 90,579 downwards.
ACTCCCCACATCCATTTCATTCAGTTACAACAAGCAGATCATCCTATTAATTATTCTAAGCAGAGTTCCCTCATTCTCATTCTTAACTTTTCGCGCTTCCTTCAAGAAAAGAGCTTCCTATTCCCTTTGTAAGTCCCCATTCAATCTCCCTCCCAAACTGTTCAGTTACCTCTCTTTCTCTTGATGTATGCATCTCTTTTAGCCATTTTTTTTCCTCCTGTATATGAATGCGCAAGCATCTTTCTTTTGAAGACATCATTGGCTTTTTAGTAGCATTCAACCCACTCTTTCTTTTTTACTTTTTATAACTCCGCTTGCATCACCTCTGTCATTCCACCACCCCACTGTGAGCATTCTTACTTCCTACTTTTTAGCACACCCACATACTCTTTTTTTGCACTGCCAGCAATTGCTTCCTTTCATGGCGCCATGATTTATTCAGTCAAGCTTGGTTCACATGTCAACTGATTACTTGTGAGGCGTTCTTACTATACTTATCCTTATTAACCTTGTTCAGCTAAACTTCTCACTCCCTTGAATTTTACCTCTTTCTTCCCGTTATCACCTTCCTCTCCAATCCAAAGTCCCCACTAACTTAATTTTACATAGAACGACATAATGATCCGATAATCCCATTCTAAACCCCTCACATTAACATCCAACACATTACCTTCAACATCCTCCTTCTTTCACCAACACAAAATCAATCAACTTTTCACTTCGACCATCTCTACCACACCAACTCTAGTATGCTTAGGAAATAATGTAATATAATATATATAATATCATAATATATATACTAATATATAATATAATTAGATATATAATAATTATATATGATACTAATATATATATAGTTATATATATATATAGGATATATATATAAAAAAGGAGAGAGATGTTTTAAAACTATACTTTCAATTTAATCATACTTCAATCTATTTATTTACATTCCTCACGCAAAATTTCATCATCCATCACACTAAGTTATTACCTTTCATAATCTAGTTCAAAAACTTATAACTTTGCAATTTAAAAACAAATTAGAGTCATAGATTTGTCTGCAGAACCTTTAATACTAAAATACTGTGCGGATTTAATCTTTTGATTATTTATTTTTTTTATAATGTAAAGATTTATTAATGTTTTATTATTTGTTTTCATCCAGCGTAACAGTTGAAGCAGAAGCGCCGTTTTCACCGCAGGCAAAACTTACTAAGAGACAGAGCCATTTTTTAAGATCCAGAAGTTTTGATGCGAAAACATCAACAATGTACAGTGATCCTTTCTTCTTCTTCAGCTATTCTTAATAAAAAAAATATTAAAGATGACAATAATGATTGCAAAAAAAATTTTAAGAGAAAGAAATTTTCGTTTGCGATACTGCAAAAGTGTAACCAATTCTGATAAACATTCAGTGCCTCTTATTGTGGCATAAGTTTGTTAGTAAACGTGATCTTTAAAAAGTATCACATTCGAAACCACCCTGATGAAAAACCATTTAATGTTACTGCTGTGGGGAAAAATTAGTGCTAAAAGTAACGTTAGACTCACCTTCGAAAACTCCACACCGGTTGAAAAACCATAATAAGTGCTCTTACTGTGAGAAAAGTTTTAATTTTAAAGATGGTTTAGAAACCCACATTCGAACCCACACGGGTGAAAAGCCGTTTAAGTGCTCTTACTGTGATAAAAGTTTTAGTGATAAAGGTAGCTTAAGGGTTCACCTTCGAACTCACATGGGAAAATCATTTAAGTGTCTTACTTGATAAGAGCGTGTTGTGGAAGTAGGAAAATCTGAAGTTAATTTCCACGATTCGAATCGGACACAGGTGGAAAAAGACCGATTGTCATAAGCGGTGGTTCTTACTGCTGAGAAAGAGTGTGTTAGGCTTGGGTGAAAACTTAATTTAAGATTCCCATCTAACCCACACGGGTGAAAAACCATTTAAGTGTTCCCACTGTGATAAAAGTTTTATTCGAAAACCTCATTTAAAAGCCCACATTCGAATCCACACAGGTGAAAAACCATTTAAGTGTTCTTACTGTGAGAAAAGTTTTAATCAGAATAGTAGTTTAGGAAGACACATTCTAATCCACACAGGTGAAGCTTCAACTTCACAGAAAACAAAAAACATTTGAATCTTTGTTAAAGATTAGTGTTAAAAATGAACATTGATTGTTACCACAGTCCGGATTTTATTTTAAAAATATGAATTATTATAAATTTACTGTATTTGGAATTAAGTAATAATTTATATTAGAACGCCTCGTGGCGCAGGAGGTTGAGTCGCCGCCTCTCAGTACGAGCAGGACTCTGTTCCAAACCTCCGCGAAGGCAGTGGAGTTTTACTACGTGGGGGGCAAGAATTAAACTTCCGACTGCGAAACACAGTAGGGTGGGCTGGTTTGGGAATAGCCGGGCCTTTTAATTTCGATTTCTGTGGTCCCCGTGTTACTCCCTGCATAGGGATAAAACACGTTAAAAGGAGTTTTTTGTTATTAGAAATAATTATGAAAGAGGTGGCAGTAGTAGGCTTAGGAGACTGAAGCTTTAGTCTAAACTCTAGATATTTAAATAAAGGTCTAGATGTGTTAGCTAAATGAACTCGTTTATTATATTATGAGGATTTGTTTTTCTTAGGTTTATGAATCAAGAAATTATTTCTAAAAACAGAAACATTTTCGAATTTATGTTTATTTTTGCAGGCTATTTTTGTACATTTTTCCCAAGACTGACTCTTTTAAATAGTTTAATTTTTGTTTACTTCATTTTCTATAGTTTCCACTGCTTTATTAATTCAACTCATTAATAATATTATTTTTATAATGCAAGAGAATTAAGATTTAAGAATTTATTAAACTCTTATGCTAATTTATTTATTTTCTACCGGTGCTTTTAGTTATCACAAGTGGAAAAGAGTGAATAAATGATTGTGTACGCGTTTTCAGTTTAGAATTCGTTCCTACGATGATTAAAGCTATCCCAACAAGTTTTAAACTATATTTTATTCGGAAATTTGTTTAATGAAGCTTTGATTCTAACTTTCTTAATTTGGCTTACATAAAGCGAGCTTGGAAACGGTTGAATTGTTTTGGAGCCAAATACCCAAATACTCGACAGCGTAAGCGTCCGTCATTTGTCAATAAAATCTGTCGACCATTATTCTCATGTGTCGACGAATGGGCCAAATTGTAAAAAAAAAAAGCTTGAACATCTATCTGATTCAGTTTTGAATTAGGTCTGGCCAGCGTTCACGCACCGCACCGCCCACCAGATATCATACTTACGCTATTTTTTTTTTGAAGTAATTATGTAAATACATAAGTTTATCTCTGTGTTGGGGGGGGGAATAAGTTGCCCACCGGAAGGCACAAAATGAAAGTAAACTGGTTCGACAGAACTAAGAAGTAAGCTCTATGCGAGCGCGATGAGATTACCCCCCCCCCATTGGGCATTTGGGGGTTTTAGCGGTACATCCCATGGACTCTTTAGCAGTGCCAATGGTCGCCCCTCTTACGCTCATTCCAAATCCACAAAACATGAACACACTAATATACAAAAAAACGCCTGTCAACATATCCCTGTGTGTGATGTGGTGAGAAGGCGATCTACAAATGGACACGGGTAGTTTTGTTCGTTCTTTACCCACTGCACTGTATCATCGAATAGGGAATGCCTCATGAGCGCCTCGAACGGTCGTGACCGCCAGTAAGCGACGTCATCTTTCCACAGTAGGAATCGGTTTGGATGCATACAATGTCTGAATGAACACAAAGTAGAGGAAAGACGCCACAGAGTGATGGATTATTTAAAAAAGGTATTTGATTTGTTTGTTTACATCTAAGAAAAATGAGAAGGAAGCGGTGAAAAGAGTGTGTCGGTACTGTTATAATAGCTTAAATTTAGTTTAAAAGAGGAGGCGAGCTTATGTTTGGTTGTTAACCATACGGGTTCATCTGAGAGTGAGTGAGAGATGACACGGACATAAATCTGACTATTTGGGCGCGGGGAGTAGCGAGCTCCAGAATTGATTTTTGCTTGGTTTTACTTAAATGGTCGGAATACGGTTAGTCGAAAAAGGGGATGTATAAGGCTGGCGTGCCTTTGGGCGGTTCGGCGGTGAAAAAATGAGCAATGTAGGGAAGTGATGATTTCTATGAGGATTAGAGGTATGTGCTGTAATAAATAACTTCTTCAGAACTAGAGTATCATACGCTCATACGAGACAAGTGGGCTTGGTACCATTGATTCGTAAGTAGATCGAAACATGGTGGGTTTCGATGGAATTTCACGATCATCATGTGTTTATGTAAGATTAAGTGGATGAAGAGGAAAAAGAGATAAAAACGAAAGATTTAGAGTTTGTGAGAGAGTGAAAGAGTTTAAGCGAACAGAATAAGGCAAAAGTTTTAGCAGCACTTGTTAAATAAATTGGTGAATGATGTAACAAGTGTTGAAAACAACAAATCTAGACGCCAGGGTGTAAGCGAAACTTAGTAGGCAAGAGAAATATGTAGGGTGTGCTAAAGTAGGAATAAGAAAAGTGAATGGTGGTGGAATGAAGAGGCTATGCAAGCGGTTAAAGTAAAAAAGAAGGTGTGGTTGAATGTGCTAGAAGACCAATGATGACGGGTTTCGATAGAAAGTCTGCAGAAAAATATAAGCAGGCAGTAAAAAAAGGAAAAAGAACTAAAAGATTCCATACGTAGGAGAAAAAAAAAAGAGGAAAAGATGAACAGTCTGAAGGAGGAGGAATGGGGATTACAAGGGAATAGGAAGCCTCATTTGGAAGGACTGTAACGAATTTTAAGAGAGAGTAAGGGAATTCAGGAAATAATGAATATGGATGTACTTTCGTGACTAATGAATGTGATTGTGAGAAGCATTGCATGGGAGGCAAATAACTTCGAAAATCATCATCATTGTTCCAGCAATGACAGAATTGATCGTTTTATGCGATGCTTTGATCATATTCGAAGAAATTCGTGAGATTGAAAAGGCGAAGCATAGAAAATCTGCACGTTTCTAGTTTGGTGCAACTGTGAAGATGAATCAAGAATGAGGCGAGATGTAATGGACTGGATATGGAAGTTGTGTAGCAAAGAATTTATGCGAGGTACTGTTTCGACAATATATTATGGAGGAGAGTAGTAATAGCTATCCTGTTTACATAAGGTGAGAAGGGAATATAGGGAAACTGAGACGCACACTCTAGTTATAGCTTTATGGAGGTTGTAGGCACAGATACTCCTACTATATGCTGGTATTTTGGTCGAGAGAGCCAAGTGAACGAGGAACTGTGATTGCGAAGAAAAAGGGTGCATTTAGAAATGCGTAGAATGTAGATAAAATTTTCACATTTAAACTAGAAAGAAGAAGAATAAAGTGTATTTAGGTTTATGACGTTGCAACAGATGCTCTGCAGGATTAGATAGGAAGATTGTGTAGATGTAGGCTGCTGAATAAATATAAGTATAGTATATTACGATCGGTAGCCGTGTTAAGAATAAATGAGAGTTAACAGTTAAACACACACATAACATTAATAGTGGAGTGGAGTAGGGAATGTATTATTAATGAGACTCCTTAGTTATCTAATATGATATGCGAGGGCGTGATGAAACGAAAGAGATAGTGGAGAACATGTGTTAGACTGCCATTGGAGAATGGAAGAGAATGGTTGATAGTCTGGCCTACTTGATTGTACGCCCGATATTTGATTATCCTGTTTGATGAATATGAAAAAGTTAGAGAGACATGTAGATTTTAGCAAAGTGTGTAACGGGATGTTGAAGATATTTAGTAAGAGTATGCTACGGTTTAGTAAGTAAAGAGAGATCCGTTGTGTGAGCATGTTAGATGGTGAGCAATGGAACAAGTATCTATAGAGCTTTTAAATATATTCTAGTTGTTGGATGAAAAAGGAACGGATGATGCACGCTGCAGTAGGAAAATGTATAGAGATGTAGGAAAGATGCGGTGCAAGTAACGATCATTGGTGGGATACAAAGGACTAGTCCCTTGAGTGCTTAGGGTTGCATGGAGAGTTATAGAAATGTGCATAATTGTGGTATGAACTTCGGTGTTTGTGGTCCTCGGTATACGGGACGAACCCCAACATTGAGGTCGGTGTTCGCAGCTCTTGTAAGCCCTCTCTAGGGTGGAATCTTTTACTTTTGAACTAACTCTCAATTTGGGGATTTTAGTGCTAGGCTTTTTAGGTGCATTTGAAGCACCCTACTCCACAAGTGGAAAACAAATGATGATTAAAGAAAGAAAAAAATTGCAAGTGAGTATTAAAATTACGCTACTTAATCTAATAAAAATTATCTATATATATTATATATATTATAATATATTATACTATATATTATAGATATAATATATAGTAATAATATAGTATAATATATACAGTATAATATATATATATAGTATATATATATATATATATATATATATAATAAATATATATTATATGATATATATATATAAATATATAATATTATATATATATATATATATATATATAATATATATATATATATATATATTTAAAATAATATATATATATTTATGAAAATGTGATAGCTCTAACGCAGTAAGAAGAACCACACCATGATATCACACAATGTTCTCTCTCTACCCAAAACTGTTCCTTGATTAAATAATAACTGCTCTAAGATTGGTAGAAAAAACATAAATAATCTTCTTTATCTTAGGTAAACATGTACATACTTATTAGGATATTAGATACAGTGATTACACAGAACTGAGCCGTCTCACTCTGTAACACACCTACTACCCTGACCTTTGCTAGACCTCCTGTACGCGCACCTTCAGACCTAAACAACAGGATTATACACGGTTATGTCACTAAAGGGAGGGGGCTAGATTTACTTTACTGTTACTCTACTTAATCACTGATGTTACACAAGGCAAGAGCAAGAGTTCATTTGATTTAGTCTTTGTTACTGAAAAGGGATATAAAAATATATGAAAAAAAATGAAAACGAATAACAACATCAAAATCAGTGGGTAGTGAACATCCCTAGTTCACCACCAGTCGCCATAGTCGTCTGGCCCACAAACAAAAGCCCTGCTTCAGGCTCTTCCAAAACGCAAACCCTTTTCCATCTTCACAGAATCACTCAAACATCGCTTTAGAATTCAAAACTGACACAGCACACACCATACCTAAGATAAAAAAAAAAAAAAAAATATATATATATATATATATATATATATATATATATATATATATATATATATATATACATATATATAATATATATATAATATATTATATATATATATATAATATATATATATATATGATATATAAATATATATATATATATCATAATATATACAGTATAAGTATCTGTGAGAGGTGCTCGCAGTGGACAGTGAAAGAACTCTCTAGCGAGTTGAACTCAGAAGACGAACGGCACCCTATGTTAAAAAAGTTGTTGTAGTATCTTAGAATAATCACTCTTTCAAAAACTACCGGTAACACGTCAGTAAGGCCGTCTATCAGAATATTAAGGCTAAGAATCCAATTTTTTGCTGGCGACCCCAGTTCACGCCCACCAAAAGATGGACATAAAATCGGAATTATCAGCCGATTTGACTATATACATCACCAAAGATGTAGCCTTTGTGTGCCTTCAAAACGTGTTTTCCGCGTGTTTTTTGTGTTGTAGTCCATTATTTCAGAATTTTTAATTTTCAAAACCCATGTCTTTTAAAACCTCCCTGAATTAACTCCAGATTTTTTTACCGAAATGACTCAAACTTGAAATATGCATGGATAGGTCCATTACCTAAAAAGGTACGGAACGAGTATTTTCGCATTTCTGAGTGTTTGTGCCTCAGCGTTTGTCCAATTTAAAAACCACTTTTTTTGGATGTTAAAATGAAAAATTTGACATAAATTGTTTTCTGTTTGGGCGAAGTGGATAAATTTTCCAGGGCCTTATGTACGTAATCCTATTATCATAATTTTCCTTTAGATAATTTCTTTGTATATTTCAATTGCTTACATCATTTGTTGCATCAAATTTTCCAAAAAAAAAAATTTTTGGGATAATTTTTAAAAAATTTTTTTGAGTAACCCAAAAAAAAATTATCTACTTAAAAAAGATGTATCTCCCCAAACTATATAAGCACTGAAAACATTGAAGTTGGTGAATGTTAAGGAGGAAGAAAAAATTTTTAATATTTCAGCTGACGTGTTGCCGTAATTTTTGAAAAGTGATAATATTACATATTTTTTTATTACATATATTTTTATATATTTGATATTCGAAATATCGATATTATCGATTATCGCCCAAAAAATATCGATATATCCGAGCAACAAAAAATTCGATACCCTTCGACTTATATCGAATTTTTTGGCCATACTCAAAAGGCGTTTTCGATTTTGCGACTTTTAGCTCAACGAAATCTATTCAGCTAAAAATTCGCTACAAAAGTCTGTTCGAACTTCTTATGTCACATTTTAGCACAAAGACTTTAGTAAATTGCTAACGAAACGTTAGTAATTTCCTTAATTCTGTTAGGTTGCTCTTTCCTCGTGCTTACCGAATTTTAGGTGGAAAATGCTAACGAAAAAATGTAAAACAAATAAGATTGCGAGCGTCGTAGTTCGTTGATTTGATGAATGTTCATTCATGATCTTAGCTTTTAAATTTAATGTCTTCCAAATCGATAAACACTCCATCACAAAGTTGATCAATTATTTGTGATAAAAAATCCATTCTGTATATTTTTTTTTTATTTTCGGTTAATCCAAAACCAGCGTGCTCCATTTAGAACAGCTGATCAAAATTTTTGTATGACAATCAGCGCCATGCGATATGCACGAAATTCTTGCTAAAACTGCATTAGCATTTATCGAGCGTTAGCACAAATGCCAAAATGGAAAACCGCCTTTAGTAATTTCCTAAATTTGTTAGGTCTCTTATCCCGTGCTAATGTTAATTTGAGAAAAAAATTGCTAAAGAAAAATTAAGACAAATAAGATTGCCGCGTAGTAGTTCGTTGATTTGATTAATTCAATTTCGTGAAATTAGGCTTTATATTGATGGTATAGATATATCCATATCACAATAGTTGATCCAGATTATTTTGTAATAAAAATCAATTTGTTATTCTTTTTATTTTGTTTATCCAAAATGATGCTCCATTAGATCAGCTGATCAAAATTTTTAAAAGCAATTGTCGGTTATGCCCGAAATTCGCGCTGGCAAAACTGGATTAGCATTCTCTATCGAGCGTTAGCACACAATGCACAAATGGGAAGACGCTCTTTAATATAGGAGTTTTCCATTTTGCATGTGTGCTAACGCTCAATAAGAAATGCTAATCCAGTTTAGCACGAATTTCGTGCCATAAAACGACGATGAATTTGTTTACAAAAAATTTTAACAAGCTGTTCTCTTCGAGCACGTGGTTTTGGAATAAACAAAAATAAAAAAAAAATACAAATGGTTTTTACTACAATTAACTGATCAACTATTGTGATGGAGTTAAATGGATTTGGAAGGAAATAAAATTTAAGTTAATGTTCATGAATGAAACATTCATCAGACTAAACGGACCTACTTACGCCGACTATATCTTATTTGTTTACATTTTTACTTACATTTCCTAAAATTCAGTACAGCATCGGGGAAAGAGCAAGCCCTAAACAAGAAATTAGGAAATATAACGTTTCGTTAAGCATTTTACTAATTTGTGCTAAAATTTGACATAATCGAACGACCTTTTAGCACTTTTCCAAATTTCGTTAGTCTCAACAAGTGTCAGAATCGAAAACGCCTGGAAGCTCTTGTGGACCCAATCTGTGGTTTCTTGTGCTTGATTATCCATCCAGTGGCGATCCGATACTCAATATAAAAAAAAATATCGATATTTTAAAAATATCAAATTCTGCTCTCGATACTATCGGTAAAAAAAAAAAATATTATTCGGATTAAAAAAAATCGTTATATAATATATATATTATCATATATATATATATATTACTCTATACGATATATAATATATATATATATATATATATATATAACATAATAATATATATATACTATATAATTATAATATATATATATCAGTATATATAATATACACAACGATAGATACTATGAATATATACTATTGCCAACACTCACACCATACATTATATATATCGTACATATATACTATCATCACTACTATAATATACTACTATTATATCACTAAATTTATTTCCCAAACATTACTCCTTTTCCAATCCATCTATAAAAGTACACAATCTACTAAATAAGGTGAAAATGAACCAAGTTTTGCTATATATTTATTTCTTCAATATACCATTATATACTAATATAATGCACCATACAATATCATACGTATATAGATATCAATATACTACTCACCATTACCTATCTGATATTATATCATATATTATATTATTACTAAATATATATATATATAATATAATATATACGTACTATATATATATATAGTATTTAATATATATACTAATATATAATATAATATATACTATCATATGATATATCGTACTATATATAATATAGTATAATTATATATATATATATATATATAACTATATATATATATAATATTATGATCAATTATAATATTAATATATAATATACTATACTATACTTATAATACTAAATATATCAGCCGGCGACTCCACTTCTCCATTAACTTCTTTACTATCTCGGCTCTCCTCTCTCTCTCTCTCTCTCTCTCTATATATATACTACTATCCATATATATATATATATATATATAATAATAAATATATATACAATACTATTTATACTATATATATATATATATATATTAACTATACTATATATAATATATTATATATCAGTAGCGCTCGGTGAGCGAAAAACATAGGGGAGGCACTTTCAAAATAATTAAAATGTATACTACTAAATATATATAATAGTATATAATTATAACTATATATAATTATTATATATACATATATATTTAATATATATGAATAATATATATATATATACTCATATATATATATCATTATACTATATACTATATATTAACATATATAATATAATAATATACTTATATTAGTGATGGGACCGATTAATCGTCATGTCATCTCCCATCGAGCAAAAATCGGCATTCATTTTTTTCATAATCGTCGCTCGGTCATCGTCATCGGCAAATTTCGCCGATTATTTTGCCTATTATTGAACAATCTTTAATATTTAAATAAATTAAAACTCAATAATATAATAATAATAATAATAATAATAATAATAATACATAAATAATATAATAATAATAATAATCAATAATAATAATTAATAATAATAATATAATCAATTAAATCAATAATAATATCCATAGATATACTATATCATATATATATATATATATATATATATATATATATAAAATATATATATATATACCAATATAATATATTACAAATATATAGTCTAATATATTACATATATACCCCATTTACTTATCGGTTGTCTATTGAACATTCACAGTCTATCCTAATGGTTCGCTTTTCGGTTATGCTTCATATCCATCACTCATCCTCCAGACAACCATATCAACTATAACACCATACTTCACATCCACACCCCTCTTCCTAGAACAACATCTTTACCAACCATCCCTATCCCTTTTATCCATACGTGTAGGGAGAAAAGATTCGCCACATCCGTATGTCCTGCGTGTCTAGAAGGCGACTAAGGGACGGTGTAGTTAGGTTTGGCTGCCTACTACCACTATCTTTTGCCCAGAATGCTCAAATGCCATTGCTCGAGACGAACGTCGTTCGGGGATCGCCGATAAGCACCCTTCATAAGTCCTTCGTGACGAAAATGTATGAATCGTATCGCATGAAATGTCAAATTAAAATGTCTGAGGAATAAATGTAGAGGAGAAGGTGATGTATGTATTTAGAAAGGGCCAAAATATGATTTACTCGCTCGGACTGAAACAAAGATGAAAAGAAACGCTGAAAAATAGATGAGTTGTGTGGTTTGAAATGTGTTTCTGGTTGCTGTTTAAAAGGAATGCAGAGGGGGATCAGACACGATTTGCCAATCTGTCATGACGTGAGTTGTGTAGAGCTTTGGATAGTATTTGGGTGTGTGAGAGTACCTAGAAGCTCACAAGGTTAAACAATTTAAGTTTGAAACCAGTCAAAATTGTGCGTGGCTGCAAATATGAATCCATATCTGAGATATGGTAATTGATTCGAAAATAGATTACAGATTTTCTGTGGATACTAATACTGATAATTGAGTTTTTTGGACTAGGGTATGTAAGTGAATAGAGAGATTTCATCATTCTAATTTTGCCATACATGAATATAATCGACCACAAAATTTCAAGGATTTTTTTAACAGTTCACCCACTCACGGGCAGAGCCTAATTCTAAGTAGAGTGAGTATGTAGTATCTCTCATAAAGTGTGTTCACCTCTAGCAGCAATAATTACGCAATAGAGCCCAACAGACGCTCAGGACTATTTAAACGTTGATAGGAGATTAAATTCTTAGTTAGGAAAACTAGAATGATGGAAAGAAGGATAATTACCACAAAAATAACTAGAGTGCGTCAGGAAAGAAGGAATGCACCACAAGCATAACGTAGCCTGGAAATATATTATCTAACTATAATGTTACAAACACACAATATCCTATTGTTTGACCCGCAGACTATATCATATACAGCACCTATTGTGTTACTACGTGAGAGGTGCCGTCTGTACGTTAAAGTAAGGTGGATGTTTACAGCGTAATAATATGATTAATAATATTCCTCGAACGGCATGGCTAAATGTCCGCTGCTCTAATGGATTCACTATAGGATAACGATAGATGTAAAGCACCAACATCGCCTCGCAAATAGTATGAGTAAAGGTCAAGTGAACTGAATAAGGTACAGAACCAGTATTTTATATTAAGGCCTATTTTAGCCGTGACTCTAGCACTCCTGTTCCAAAATAAGCTCAGGCTAAACCAGTAAGCCCCACCACCCCCTTAGTATATAATAATGATAGAAGTCTATATCCTATAACTAATGTAGGCGGTGAATTGTAGGAACTTATTAGTAAATTAATAGTACGGAGCTCAATCATGAAATAGATAAAAGTAGCGAAAGTCTCAGTCTAGAACAAAACTTCCAGTTGTCTATTTGTAATATAACCGCTAATAACCTAGCTATCGTTACTTGTTGTGATGGTGAGCGGTTTCATCCATACATTTTATTTATGTTTCAGTAATGTCTAATAACCTAAAGGTATTCTATATTGTTCAACAGGTAGAGACCGACTAAAACTCGACGAAAAAAGACAGGTAAACAGTTAGAAGGTATTTTTGCGATGAAGATGATTTGTAAAAGTTTGGGTTATTTTATATAAGATTTGAAATATGTCAGCAAAGTTTAATATATAATTGTCTACTTATCATCATGCACGTAGAAATAATATACGAAAAGATTATTATATACGGATAATAGCAATTCTCAATAAAGTAAAATGGTGAAAGTAGGAATTGTTATTGGTTAAGAATCAGGAAGTGAGTTAACCGAGTCATCGATAAAATACCGAGGGATAGAGTTAGAGGTTATATCGTAAGTAGAGTAAGTCATTAATTAAATAAAAGTGTAGGTATTAAATAATAATGGAAAGATAGGATTAACAGAATACCCTGTGAAGGCATAACACATCTATTAGAAACAGATAAAAAGAAAAAGTCGCCCCATCAATAACATCCGATATCTCAACAACAGCCGATTTGAAAGAAAGCTAATATAAGTTAAGCATACAAAGTAAGAGTGAAAACCAAAGGAGATTGTGAGATCGTTGTATTCAAAATATGAGAAGACTAAGTGACGCTGATATGTCCGATACTCTATAATGCAAATGCTTTGGATATGAATCAAGATCACACCACCCAAGTTCTTAACACTCAACTCGTATATTCCTATTATAGCCACTTATTTCTTTATTGCTAATGTGGTAAGTGTAATGAATAATGTGATTGTAATTTATTTTTAGTATTAGTGTAAATACCAATTTTCGTGTGATTGCCTTGTGACCCCATAGAAACGGTCCTGTGTTACCAAAGTGATATTCTTTATATGTTAATAATACCGTTCACAACATCATGTATATTTTTATTATTATTAGCTAGCTTTCTCATGGTAGTAGGCCCCAGGTTAGATATAAAGTGGCTTCTATATTTCTTTTGGCCCGTTTCTATAAGGGCACCTACGCCCAAAAATTCTTTTGTTAATATGAACTTATAAATTTGGGTAGGTCTCCTAAGTAGGCCCGGGCTAAATTTATCATGTCTACTCAAAATAGCTCTTATTAATTAATTGCTATCTTTATTATTAAATATCATATTCTAATGCGTTAAGATTAATTAATTATTATATTTTGAATTAGCATACTTAATGTAATTAATTTTTTTTATTATTATTTCCCAGGACTCTGGGGTTCGTGTATGCTTCGGGTATACTTTGTGTTCGGACTGAGATTTCTGTGTCTTTTTTCTATAGTTTGAGCAACTTTTGCCGATTCATTCACATTATTATTGGTGTGGTTTTTGTTATGTGTTGGCTTACCGTCATATTTATTCTTGTATATCTCGTTATTATTTTTATTTTTGTAATTACTATTTGCGTGACAATTTTTATGAAATAAATTTATTCAAAAAGATCCCCAAATAGATATATTATATATATATATATATATATATATATATATAATTATATATATATATATTATTATATATATATATTTTAAAAAACAAAAACAAGAAAACACCATCCTCCTTAATAATAACACCATCGTGCACTTTTGTTTTTAGTTTTTTTCACGGGTGAAGTTAATCATTAAACTTCAGATCAAGGAGACATTTCATTTTTACCTGAGAGAGTTTTTACTCTCATGAAAGTAATTATTTAGTGGATAATTTAGAAGTTTATTTTTATTCTAATAACAAGCTTAGCATAAGGGTAATAATAAGTACTTAGCGAAATATTTTATTACTCTAATTTCTTCTCTTTCAAACTTGATATTTTGTTACCACTGTGAAAAACCATAAAAATAAGCTATTATCTCTAATTAGCTAAATGATTTAAATAACAGCCAAAAACGCATAAAAGTGTTTTCAAACTTAAAAATTTTCAAAATTCATTGAAATGTTCGACGAAACCCGAATGTGTGAAGGAATGTAAAGGAATCAAATCTCAATGAAGCAAATGGCATCGTTGGTGGGAGTTATATTTTCGCATAATACCCAAAGATGTGAAATTTATGCATTTTAGATAAATTTTTCATATTCAAATTATAATAAATAAATATATCATTGGGTTACGATTGATAGCAGGTGTGTGCTTGTTCAATATTAACATCTTCAGCGAGTTTGATGTAGATTAGTTGCATGTTGTGTTGATTAGTTTAATTTCTGTGTGTCTTACCGAAATGGTGAAAGGGAAAAGATTGTGTCAAAGAAGAAAACAAATTGTTAGCCAATTTCTAGATTGGTGTTTGCCGTATCAGACACATAATGTTTAGCGTCTGACTGTTTGAAATACGTTATCTAATTAAATTCACTAAGCTTAGTTCAACTTAGTGGGTGAAATTAATAAATGGCCAGTCTCTCTATTGTGTATTATGGAATTTTAACTCTCTTGTTAACCCGAAGCATAGTCTTAAATTTTACCAGCGATAGTATTGGGCAATAAAGTCTATCACAAAACTACTAAACTGATGAATATTCGCTTCATTTAAGAATTTCTTAAGTATTGTTGATTACACCGATACATTTTACATGAAAAATTCTATTAAAACAGTCGCACCAGTTTCACATATAACGACTAATGCTAAAGTGCATCAAGTGATAAATAAACTAAAGAATTACTGATTATTTACTTTAGTAATATTTGAAATTTACAATAATTCCAATAAAGTGTATATTCAACGGCGTAGATTACCGAAGAAAGTTTCACTATATTGTTATCATTGTAAGCAAAGCCAGATAAAATTAATAATAATAATAATAATAATTAAGTAATAATAATAATAATAATTAAAATAAATAAGTAACAATAATAATAATATATAATAATGATAATAAATAATAATAATAATAATTATATAATAAAAATTTAAATAATAATAAATAGATAACAACAATAACAATAAATAGACTAATGATATGAAATAATGAATAATACTAATCGAATATAATAAGGGTTAATAATTATTAGATAATAATAATAATAAGTAATAATAATAATAATAATAATAATAATAATATATAAAATAATAATTAATGGATAATAACTAAGTAATTAATAATAATAACTAATGAGATAATATTATTAATAATCAATAATCACATAACTCAATAATAATAGATAAATGAGATAATAATCATAATAAATTTATATAATGACTAATAAATATATAATAATTCATTAGAATAATTGCAATTGAAAATCGTTTATTCTGTCAATGAAATAGTTGCAATGAAGTAATTTTTTCTGTCATTAAAATAAACAATTGCAATATAAAATAACAATGACATGAAATGAGCTGTCTGAAGAGTCGTTTTTAGCCCTTTGAGTCGCACCAAGAGAAAGATTTTGTAAATTTGTATAAATATAAAATTCTATATTGAAATTTAAATATTAGAGACTAAAAAATATTATCCAATAGGTTAATTTACTAAATACCGACATAATCTAATCTAAACTCATGTGCATTTTGTCTAAATTAATATACTATCAATAAGTAATTAATAAATCCAGATAATAATAATTATGAATAAGTATATAATAATATAATAGACTAATCAATTAATCATAATATAATAATGGCAATGGAATAGTATATAGATAATAATTAGATGATGAATTTAATGAAATAATAGATAAATTATCATAAAAGTAGGTGTCTTTTATATACATCGGACGCACCAACAATAATAATCAATTGGAATGAATTGTGAAATTAGTTCATTTTTCTAAATTATAAAGACCCTTTGAGGGTCTTTATTATCATGAATAATGAATAAATTAAATTTAAGGTAAGTAATGAAGCCGGTATAAATAATGAATAGTTAAAGTGGAATAGTAATAATTAAAGATTTAACTTAAAATGTACCAACTTATATGAGATAGACGAATAGTTAAAGAATATACAATATGTAGTTGTAAAAACTAAGTGATAACATTGAAAGAGCTGAGGAGTATAATACGTAATAGAAGTTTAAGTAATATTTTATAAAGTTGCTAAAGCACTAATACAGTTATGAACAGCGAGTATAGAAAATCAATACATAATAATAATAATAATAATAAATAGATAAATAATAATAATATGAATGAATTAATAAAATAATAATAATTTTCTTTCTTTTCTTCGTTCCTTTGCTTCTATCTTCCGTCGCTTTTCTTCTATCCTATCTTATCTTCTTCTTCATTCTTCTTCCTTCTCTTCTTCTCTTTTAACTTCTTTCTTTCTTCAAACGGGCACTTCTTCTTCTTCTTCTTCTTCTTCTTAGCCTTCTTCTTTGTCCTCTTCTTCTTCTTTCTTTTTCGTTCTGTATTATATATTATAAATATTATGTATTATTATTAATTATTATTATCATTATCATTAGCATTTATCATTTATTGAGAATTATGTGATTCATCGATATATCAGTATCGATTATTATTATCTGATTTGATTATTATTTATCTGATCATATTATATAAATTAGTAAATCTTAATTTCCATCGTAGTTGGCTTATTAGTTGATTGGATTAGTAGTTATGTAGAATTATTATTAGTTATTAGATTATTATTTATTTATATGTATTTATTTTAGTAGGTTTTTATTATTATTATTATTTGATTATTATTTAATTTAAAATTTAGATGGATAAAAATAGTAAGCAGCCATTTACTCCCACATAACGTTGGAATGAATCTTAATGAGGTTTTCTGTTGTTTGCTTCTGGTCGAGATTTTTGTGGTAGTCTGTTTGAAAGATTATGCATTTTAACCGGAGGAATTTTAGGCCTTTCTGTCGATGTAATGTTAAGAGATTTAGGTTGGAATTGTTGATAGTGTAAAAGGAAATTTTACATTTCAGAATTTTTCGAAATGTTAAAGAGATTAAAAGTTTACGAGTGAAAAGGCGCTCGAACTATTTTAGCGGCAATTTTTGGAAGAAAAAGTATACTGAGTTGAATATTAGTACGGTGATTTTTGGTTCATCATAATGTGGTATTCAGATATCCGAAGAGGCGGTGGTACGGCACTTGTCATATATATTGATATTATTGGATGTGGAGAGACTATGAGTATCGGAGTTAGAGGTGGACGTATATAAGTTATATGATGCTGTAGGATATATTATTGGCGGTGACGGGCTGTTAGTAGGTATTAGTGAATAAGCTGCCTTGTTAGGGTATATATAGTATATTACGTTTGAATATATACTATCTATAGGGATAGTTATATATATATATAATATAAGAAGTTTGAGATACGTATGATCAATATGAATTTGTAGGTATTCTATATATATGATGATATTTATATTATATAAATAATTTAGTAATGATATATATATATAGGAGTAGTATATATATAATTATTACATATATATATATTCATAATATAATAGTTATATTATAATTTTATTATAAATATATAATATATTTATATATATATATATAATATAGTATATTAATATATATATATATATGATATATATTACTGATATAAGTAATATTTTAGGGAGGGTGGTGGAGTTGTACACTTAGGCCGCCTCTCTTTAGTCCGCTAGTGCGCTAGTCCGCAGTCCGCTCAGAGCGGACTACCAGAATAGGTGCGGACTGGCGGAGGTGCCGGAGTTGTCAGGAAATTAGCGGACTTTCACGTGCGGATCAAAAAAAAGGTGTGGTCGCTCTTTTTGTTCCGCCCTTTTTAAAAAAATTAAAAATTAGAGTTTAGATTATTGGAATGGTGTGTATGTGTGGTATGAATAGAGAAATGATAATTTTCTATCTTAAGGTTATAAACTGAATTATACTGAATTTGAAGTTGCTATGTAGACGTGTAGGGATTGGTTCATATATTAAATAATAGCTGTTGAAGAGGAGAGCTTGCGAGAGACTATAATCGTCTAACACGCGTCGCATTAAATCGGCTGTAGTACGGGATGATATAATAAAGTAGGAGGCTTGATGTTAAAAGGATTGGAATCAATAACTTGAGGGAGTTTAATTGATATTTATTGAGGCTTGATGAAATAATAGGGCAATTGATCTAAGATAGATGTCTTGTTAAACCCATAAGATATTATAAGTTGATATTGTAGTATAATTTATCTACGAGTATGATGGTAGTCCACGTGTAGATTATAGTGTTAGGTAGGAATAGATATAAGTATAGTTTATACGTATATTAGTAATAGTATGGTAGTATATAGTATTGGTGTAGGGTGATGGGTATACGTTATAGTATATTATATAGGTAAGTAGTATAGTAAGGTGATTAACTTTGGGTTTTCACAGGAGACTGATTACCATAAATATAGGTAGATATTATATAGTATATAGTAGTATATTAGTACGTGAGATATATTGATTTCATATAGTGTATATATATAGTAGCGTAGTAGGTTATAGTATAGGTAAAAAAGTAACGACTAAATATATGAGTAAGTATATATACAGTATGTATATAGTTATATAGTATATACATATATATACGTAGTACGGTATGATAAGTAATTAATATAGTAGAATGATAATTATATAATATATATATATATTATTATATTTAATAATAATACGTATATAAGTGTATAGTGATTATCGGAGTGGTAGTGATATGTATATATTATATATATATATGCTGACCCTGCCCATCGTTCATATTAGCATCGACTCTGCAGAGTCGAGGCTTTCATGAGCTTCTATCTAAAGTCTTGGACGAATAGACCTTCTTATGGGTGGGACAGGGTTGGTCAAGAATTTATTGTCAGAGGGAAGGCAGAATGATGTTAGGTGAAGAGGACAGTGAGAATTAGCAAATAGACTGCTGCATAGTGAAATGACCACCAAACACCTGCTACCAAGGAGACATCTTCCTCTTCGAGCAATGGATCGAATTTGCTTGAAGTCTGGTTCGAAATAAAATATGAATACACTGGTCGGCCTAGTCTGTGGCGTGCTTGGTAGACCGAGGTGGGATCTTGAGGATATTGGTGGGGATATTGTTGACGGGCAAAAGAGGTGCAGGCCTAACTGAGTTGTTAATTTTTGGAGCAACCTAAATCGTATTTTCGGAAAGGTAAATGGCATCTCTTGCCGCTTTGGAAGACGACTATTGAGGAGCGAAGTGGAAAATGCTTTAGACTTTGTAAATCATTCATGTGTTCTGCGTCAATTTTCATATAACTTATAAATATATATTTTTTATGATTAGTATTTACTATTTAGTATTTTATTTATAAATTCTTTTGTGAAGTCGCAAACATTTATGAGTAGGGGAGATGTTTGCGGACGTGCGGGGGACTTGGCGATAGGGCGGAGGTTTGGATGGAGTCAATAAGTGCGGCGGAGGAGCGCTAGGCCGACTGCTGAACGTGTGTTCTGGCGGTCTGCTCGATGTTGCGGAGGTGGGTCGGCTAGCGCGACTACGCTGGGGCCTAAACATGGAGGCGGGGTGCCAGTCTTGATATTTAGTAATAGGTACGGGTATATTATGAGGTAGTATATGTAATTATTCGATTATAGTAGGATATAAGTATCGATTCAGAGTAATATTATGATTATGGATAATTATTTATATCTTATATATATTAATATAATATATATAATAGTATTTATATGATATAGGGGTAGTGACGGTGTAAGTATATTATGATTGAGTATATATCGATATATATATAGATGTACGTATGTGATATATATATAGTTAAGTATATTTTATTAAGTGTATTTATATGATATAGTATTAGATATATATGATAATAATACTTATATGTATGATTGGATATAATATTATGTATAAGTTGTAGAGGTTGGGCCTTGTTAGGTGTTAGGTGGTGTGAGAGTATGAGGAGTGTTGCGTTGGATGTGGGCTGGGTGTGGTGTGGTCGGAGTTATGTGAAGAGTGGGAGCGGGGTAGGTGCGGGGGTGGAGAGTCGGGGGGCTGTGGTGAGGAGTGATTAGTGGATTGTGTGGGGTACTGGACGGAGATGGAGAGGATGTAGGGTGGGGGGTGTCATTGGGTAAGGGAGGTAGACGATAGTCTGTCGTGGGGACTAATAGTGGGTTATATGGGCTGATGATCCGCAGTCGCTGGCTGAGAACGTCGAGTCCTGCGGTGGCGAAGGATAGCCAAGCCTATATTGACAGGTGAGTAGTGTTCTTGAGTATGCGAGTCAAGGTGATGTGAAGTGATGTGATCTGTAGGAGTGAAGAAAGTTGTGTTTGAGAAGGACAGTGCGGAGGTTTGATTTTATTGGGAGGTGTGGTGTGGGCTTTGGAGAGTATAGCGCGAGATGATTGAGAGGTGTGTTCGGGGGTGAGGTTATGATGTTTTGTGTAGAATGGCTGGACCGAATGGGATCGGTGGTGCTTGAGGCGACCTCGGGTACTGAAGCCCGGTTATGGGTTGTGCATGAATCTTACGAGGAGATACCACAGGGGTGGGCGGTCGGCTGTTTAGGGAGACTGTTTGTGTTACGTTGGAGTGGTTGTTGACCTTGTAGCAGTAGGGTTAGACGTTTTTTCTTGATTGATTCGGCGAGGATTTAAGGGGTTGGTCAGGAGAGTAGTTTAGGGGTGGTATGTGTTGGGTGCCTTTCGTTTTATCGGGTCATAGTTTCTATCGTATCGTACTTTGATGTAGGCAAGACATGTATGTAGCACAGCTAACGCCAAGTTCTGGAACCATGTTTGCAGCTGAAGTAAGATGTTAGTTTTACTTGTGAGTCATATATGTGTTCATTTCAATGTTCCTTGCTATGTCGCATATCTGATGATGATTTATTCATCGGCCAAGGGTGGAATCTGGAGAGGGTTTTTCTTATTTATACAATTTCAAGCACAGCGAAGAGTGAGAAATCCCAATTCTCTCAATAGTTATATTATAGTTTATTATCATATTCTTTAAAATATTAGTATAGTAATAGTAATGATAGCGGTATTATGATAATATATTATATATAGTTATACTATTATATAGGCCATAGAGATATAATATCTATATATGTATATATATATATACACAAAATTACAATATATATATAATATATTATATATATATATATATATATATATATATGATATAATATATAATATATATTATATAGTAATAGTAATAATATATATGAATTATAGGTGATTATATTAGTGTATATTCGTATGTGTGACAAGCTGATTGATATATGTATATTATGATGACTTAGTAATATTATATATAGGGTATGATGAGACGTAATAGTATGATAGTAGTTATGATATATTCAGATTTAGTAATTAAAATTATTAGATAACGTGATATATATATATAGGTAGTAGGGTGGTTAGTGGATATAGGTAATGGTATAGATATACATAGGATAGTAGAGTGATAGGTAGTATTATATATATATATAGTTTATGATATAGTTGGTAAGTATATATTAATATTATGAAGTATAGTTATATTATATAACGTTGTGGATATATATATATTATATATATTATATTATTATTATATATATATATATATTATATTAGTAGTATGTATATCTGATTATAATATATAGTATACCTGAGGTCAAGATTCGGTTAAGGTGCAGATTATACTTAGTATTAACTATATACCAGTTCAGTGGGGGCAGAATAAGAGCAAGCTCGAAGTGAAATGTTAAAGATGAAACGGGCTTATAAAGAAGTACGTGATAAGAGCTGAACTGTGTGCAAATAAATTATTTGGAAGTCGCTACACACTCACAGCATGATGTTGATACAATATTGAATCGTTAATTAAATGGAAGTTAGTGTGTAGTAAGTGAAAGAAAAGTGATGTGAGTGTGCTAAAGTAGGGATAGTATTGAGAAGCTAGGTGTTAAATGGTTGAGGTGCGTGGAATGTGCAGAGGTGGATATGTGGTTAAAAGTAAAAAAAGAGGCGTTGGTAAATGTGCTTGAAGCCAAATAGAGGTTATGAAAAGTAAGGAGTGGTCTGGAATTATACGTAGGAAAAAGGAGGATAGCACAAAAAGTTGGTTTGTTGGATGAATATAAAGAGCCAATAACAGTGTTGGGTAGGTAGGGAGATAATGAAGCTCTACGATTCGGGCATGAATAGTGAAAGCTAATTTGGAAGGAAGTGCGAAAAATGGGTGTACTTTCGTGACTGATGAAACTGATTGGAGGAGGAGAGTCATGGCGTAAGGAAACTTGAATCTGCATTGCATTTAATTGATGAGGTCATGGTTAGAATTGTTGTGTTAAAAAGGTTTGTTAAGGCGTAAAGATACGAGAAGGGTATAACATTTTGGGGAGAGTGGTGAGTTGATTAGCGTTAAGGAAGAGGATTGATAAAGGTGAGGTAGGAAAGTTAAAAGGAATGGCAAATCAGGGAGAGCTACAGGGGGTTTAAGGATGGAATCTACTATGGTAGAGTAAGAGATATTCTCCAAGGAAGGGAGGTTGTAGAGTATGTGTGGTGGAGATTGAATGTGTTCTGTTAAGATGAGAAGTTATGTTTATTAGAAGCGTGTTGTGTGGAAGATATATTTCCGAACGATGGTGGAGGAGAGCAGTGAAAGTATGGTAGTTTGGATATATTTTACATAGTGTTTTATGTTAGTTGTAATTTTAAGGAATTTTTATGAGAAATCAATATATGTTAGAAACAACTCCCTAGTCACCTAGTGGGAAGACTTGGACTGAAGGATTATTGTGAAGAGATTGATGGTGAAATAGATTAAAGAAGTTAATAAAGACAAGTAAGGAAATTGCTGTTATTAATAAGAAAGGAGATCGAGAACTGAAGAAAAAGAAGAATTAACTTATTTGTTATGAGTTTTTAAGGGACTGTACCATACAGGGCGGTACGAATAACGATCGTAGTATGCGGAAGCTATAGAGGCAGAGCTAAAGTAAACCAAACTAGCGCCGTAGAAGAACTTTTGGGAATTGGAAACTGGAAATGGATTGAGTTATGTCGATACATGGGGAAAGGGAAACGGGAATTTCCAAGTTGTCCTTGAGTTAGTCGGAGACAATGAATGTTATAAGTATTTTAAAAAAAACAAAGTTGTCCTTGAGAGTGAGGCAATGTAATGTTCTAAGTTTTTAAGGCTATTTATTTTTAAAATAGTGGATGAGGTGAGGGAAAGAATAAAGTACGGGTGCAAGGAGATTGGTTCTAGACACCAAGGCGATAGACAACACATTAAGGGAGAGAGGTCTGGACGGTCTGCGCGGTTATTGTTTCCTTGGAGGTGAGAATTTGATTTTTTTTGTGCCTGTGACGTGGGCTCGAGAAGCGAATTTTTGGATAACGAATTTGGTGGAGCGAGTTAGTTTGCAGGTGGTGATAAAGAAGATGTAGATGAAGTTAATGTGGGCTAAAGGAGGTGATGGTGGGTTGTCGAGGAGTCCCTCTCCCCGGCGCCGAAAGTGGTAGAGTCTGGTTTGGTGAGAGAAGGCAACTGGAACAAGTGAATTTGGAGTTTTGAAAATATATTTGCAGTGCTTACAGTTCAGATTTTCTGTGGTTAATGAATTAGACACGCTTTGCAATCTAAATCTTTTAATTACAAAGTTAATAAAGGGAAATCTACTAGAATCACTTTTTCTTTTTTTTTTAAGAAAAAGTCTGCACTTCACTCCTTTTCTAGGAGGGGAAATATTCTAGGCAACTGCTACCTAGGATCCAGATGAGGAATCAAACCCTAGCCAATTGTCTTGTGACTGTCTGTTTAACGATTGCCCACAGTAGTAGCAAGGTTCTTCAATTCAGTTACACTAACAGTCATAAAAAGTTTTGATTAGGGAAAAAACTTTCAATCATTATTAAACTAGAAAAAAATTATGCGACCCTGAGCTTTTCATAACTCCCATTTGTGATTAAACTTACTAGTACCACTTATTTTTGTGATTAAATATAGCCATATAACATATGTGCTATATTACTTTTTAATTTATTACATTAAATATATATTTACTTAGGTATTGCACCCATTTGCAAGTATTATATACGGTAATTAGTTATTTAAGGTTTTCAGTTACCCAGGGCATTTGCAAGATATATAAAGGCTATACCTCAATTTTAATCAGTTCTTTAGTCCCTAAAAAATTAAAAGTGTAAGAGGTTACTTATGATTAAAGAAAACTTTATTTTTAGAGTGTATTAAGTTAAAAAAAAAGTTTATGTCAACATATTAATGTAATAAAATATTTAAAAAATCTAGGAATAGTACATATTAAATAGAGAATTCTTAGAACCTTTGAATAGACTAAAATTTTAATTAATCAGAAGTAGGTCT
>JABUQX010007600.1:50000-57500 GCA_015478945.1 Trachelipus rathkii | reverse complement strand
TTTGAAAGCCCTCCACCACTTATGGTCTACTCCAATGATCGCTCACGGATTATTTTATAAATATTATAGGTGTATATATATATATATATATATATATATATATATATATATATATATATATATTATATATATATATATATATATATATATATATATATATATATATATATATACCGGTATATATATATATATATATACCGTAAAACGGGGTCACTTTGAATGAAATTTTTGTTTAATTACCAATAAAAAAATTTTTTGCATTGCAAATCTTCAAGTTGAATATCCAAAATTAGTATAAGTATTAGTGTGACATAATCCATAATGAGTCATCTGAGATTGTCTTGTTTTCTTTTTTAACACGGGGGGCAAAGGTATGTTCAAAGTGGATGTTTCATTTGCGGCCTCGTCGCACATATTTGTGCGACACAGTGACTTCGTTTGAGGCCTCGTCACACAAATCTGTGAGACAATACATGCAATTATATATGCTCAAAAGATAGCGTGGCCGCTGAGGAAACTTTTGGTATAAGTCTCGTGGCCGTCGGTGTTACAGTTCTAGTTTTACCTTACGTTTAGTTTCATATGAAAATGGAATATATATATATATATATATATATATATATATATATATATATATATATATATATATATATATATATATATATATATATATATATATATATATATATATACATAAGCATATGAATCCATGTACCGGCACGTGGAGCCTATTAGGTGGTGGTACACTTTTTTTTATTTATTATTTTTAATATTTGATTATTATTTTATTATTTTACCTCTGAAATATTTATAAGTTTGCGTATTTTAGCTCTGAAATATAAAAAAACATTAGGAAATAGATGTCACACATGTATGTGCGACAGGGTCTGTCGCACATATATGTGCGACATGTCGCACATATAGGTGCGACATTGACCAATGTCGCACATATATGAGAGACACGGCTGCTGGTGAAATTAAAAAAAAAAAACAATAAAAATTAAATATCTCGGTAAATACTTTGTACCTTTACGAATTTCAGCTACCATATGATTTCATTAATCATAACCTATATAAAAATGCAAAAATCTTAACGTGGCCTCCGGAGAAGTTTTACCGATTTACCCGTGGCAGGCAATGTGTTAAATGGGGGGGGGAAAGGTATGTTCAAAGTGGAAAACACTTTGGGGTCACTTTGAATATGGGTGTTAAATGACACCCCACTATTATTATTTATTATTATTATAACTTTCACTTTTTAAGGCACTCACTCACTAAGGCACTAACACTTTTAAGTTCACTAAATGTTTTATTTACAGCACTATTTACATAACTTTTACATTTAAAGAGGAATTGCGCTATCAAAGACATAGCGGTCCCTCTCACATTTGTACTTTGGAACCGCTATGATATGAATTTTGTTTCTTTCTAACCAGCTCTCTTCCTCATCAATTCCTATGAAAGCTTTGTTTTCATAGTTTTGTGGCTTATAAGATTTGACACAGACATCATCCTCATCTATTGCCGTTATCTTTGCCAAATATTTTATATCTCTTTTCTTACCAGCAATATCAACAATGACAAATTTATTAACCTCTATCATGGAAGTCTTCGGCTGTTGATGCTGGTTTGTTTGTTTTGATCTTTTTTGTGATGTAACAGGCAAGTTTGATGGGCCAGCCAAGGCTTCTTCAGTACTGTCAGAGTCGGAGTCAGTCCCATGGGCTGTGAAAATTGGTGCACCAGGAACAATGTTCAATTTATCGTAATAATAATAAATTAATATATTATTAATATATTATTAACAACATGTTATTAATTATAATAATAATAATAATAATAATAATATTAAACAAATATAATGATTTGTTGAAAAAACAAGTTTATTTAGTATATGGGGTGACTTTGAAACCTTTCAAAGTGACCCCAAAAGTAGTCATTCAAAGTCACCCCTCAACCTATGAGCACCGATATAAATATTTCTATGCATATTATAACGTTAAACGCAGTTGCATAAAAATCTAAGGGAAATACTACAAAAATTTACCAAACCATTTTTTTGGGTGGGAATTTTTTCTCTTTTTACTGGCCAACTTACTTTTATGCTAATTGAAAGTTTTTTTTTAGGTGGATCTTTGGGTGCATATATTAAAATGCATGTTAGTGTAATTGATAAAGTGAAGTTACATTTAAGTAAAGCACTTTCTTACCTCAAAAAAACATAAAATAAAAAAAATTATAGGTTCATAATTTTTTGAGATATAGAGTAAAATATTCTGATGGCCATTTTCTTTCAAAGTCACCCCACATTTCAAAGTGACCCCGTTTTACGGTTATATATATATATATATATATATATATATATATATATATATATATATATATATATATATATATATATATATATATATATATATATATATATATATATATATATTCAATTACTAAAAGTCTAAATTTGAATAAAAAGGAATTGCAGTTTATTTGTTATGACGATCTTAACGCCGTGAGATGCATTATTGCATCACCCTATTTTTGGGCATAGGCATCAAAAAAAAAAAAAAAAAAAAAATCAAAACGCCTTATTAGAGGTCTAATGAAGATATTAAAAACAAAAATTTTTTTATTTATAAGCGGAATCACTCACTCGGCATCAAAGGGTTAATATATATGTAAAAGTATTATAATTAAAAATAAGAAAAGTGTTGAATAGTGGATAAATTAATGGACCTGATAAATAAAATAAACTATAATTTTGAAACTACATAATTTAAATCGGTGATGTAAAAATGTGATTCACAAATCAAAAAGGTTCTGTTCCATTACAAAAAATCAGATGTAGGATTTATTGGGTTTGAATATACTTTACTCAAGGTAGGCACATTAAATGGGGTTTAAATCTAGAATTTTGTTGAGAAAAACATGTTTCAAATATATATATATATATATATACTATATATATATATATATATTATATATATATATATATATATATATTATAATAATATATATATATATATATATATTATATATATATATATATATATATATATATATATAATATATATAATATTATATTATATATATAGTATATATATTATATATAATATATATATATACTATATATATAATATATATATATATGTTAATCACTCTTGGCGGTGAAATCTTTTTTTTTTTAGGTTAAGGTCATTGAGTAACTAATGTTCAGGAGAAATGGTATAGCAACTGTTAAAAACAAAATTTTATGGGGATGAATCGATATCTTTTAGGTATTTATTTTCTATTTCTAATGGGTTCACGATGACCTCAACGTTCGATATACACATATTAACAATAAGCACACTTTTTTAATTTGAATTTTAAGTTAAAAACAGGGAGACTAAAATTGAGATTCTTGGGGTGGGGAAGCCATCAGCTTTCGTCCAATATTACGAATGGACCTTTTCAAATGGGATGTATTTACAACAAAGCGATCGCCTGCCAACTCGGAGGGTTATTGTCAGTTTCAGGAAAGTTTTAGTTGGTTGGTCTTTTATTATTTTTAAGATCAGTGAAATACTTTGAGGAAAGCATTAGAAATAGAAAATAAAATAACCTAAAAGATATCGTTTTCATCCCCATAAAATTTATTTCAACAGTTGCTTACTCTTTCTCTGCCGAACATAGTACTCATGTAACCTTAAAAAGAAATATTTCATGCCAAAGGTGATTAACATATATAAATATTTACAACTAAGTTCAAGTAGTTTATATATATATATATATATATATATATTATATATATATATATATATATATATATATATATATATAATATTATATTATATATATATATTATAATATATATATATATATATTATATATATATATATATATATTATATAAAACCACTTTTATTTCTTCACAAGGTTTTTCATTCCCACTGGATTTTCTCCAACAAAATTTTTTTGGTGAAGTTCTGAGATCAAGTATCACTTTTTTTTTTTTTTGGGGTTTTGTACAAAAACAGTTTAATTTGTGGAAGCCTGTGTGAAATAAAGTTTGCCACTGAATTCAGTGCTGAAAAAAGTTCCCTCGAATTACAACAACTCTTGTGTCCCTTGTGTCCATCAGTTTTCTGATCTAGATTTTTCTTCAATGTAAGATAGGATCCCTTATTCATGTATGAACATTAACCTTCATCTCTTCCTTCTGCACCTTGACTTTAACCAGACATACCACAATCCATAACCTTCACCTTTCAGACTCCTATCAGGTTGGGCATTGATTAGGGGAATATCATGAAATGATCTATTTCACAACATGTACACTCTATCACCAGCTAATGTTAGTTTCTAATACCTAAATGTAAATATCCAATTGAGTGATCAAAAGATATATATTATATATAGTTTTTTTTGACAAGGAACCCTTGCATCAGCAGTAATTCAGTAAAAGAATTTAATATTAGCAAAGCCTACTTATAAATAAAAAGAAAGTTTTTTCTTCTTTCAGTTACTTTATTGACCTCGTATAAGAACACAGATTTTCTATGATTAACTTTAATGCTTAAGAAATCAAATTACCAAAATTTATAAACCAAAAATTATTTACAATACTTCCTAATATATATTTATGTATAGCTGACTTTTAAGATTTTGTAATAAAACATTACCCACTTCCTCTCATCCCCAATCATTTAATTTGTTTATTATTATACAATCTTTAAAAGTTTCTTCACTGTGGAAAAGTTTAATGAATTGATGGCATATCAGAATACCTGGAGATGAATTAAAATACCTTAATTCCCAAAAATAAAATTTAAATCAGATCTATAAAATAATGTAATGTCAATCAAACTCATCACTTTTCTAACAATTAATATAGCATCGGGCGGGGTGACCGGGCCCGGCTTTTTTAGAGAGGTGATTCGGTCCACTCTAAATAAAATAAAAATAATTTTTTTTTTTTTTCGCTCATTTAATAGCCATGCGGTAGTACTACAAGTTTTATTTATATCATCTTTAATTCTAGAAAGTTTTTATATTTTTAAAAAATGTAATAAATTAGGGTACAAAATGCCCTTCAATAGAATTTCACTTTTGAAAAATGTGGTTTTTTTTTTTAACTGGAAATTTAAAATGAAAAATTGTGATGGATTTTAATTATTTTTTCAGTGTTTACACTCGGTATTTAGCTTTAAACTGGCAAAGTAAATTTTTGATCCAAACAGTATTAGTGGCAAAATCACGGGGCCTAACTTGGTCCGATTCACCCGCCATAAAAATTGATGAAGGGGGGAATTGGACAATCATTGTTTTTCATATTTTACGTATTATTGACATTTTTATTACGTATAATTAATTTAAATATAGTAAATAGTTACTCATATTAAGTAAAAATTAAAAAAAAAAATGAAATTTATATAAAAAATACGAACTCAAAAAGTCGAAAATTTTTGAGGAGAGGGGTGAATCGGACCACCTTATTTTTATTCTTATTTTATGTATCATTATTGACATTTTTATTACTTATTACGAATTTTAATATGATAAATTATTATATTAAGTAAAAATTAAAATATAAAATTGAATTTATATGTAAAAGAGGAATTTAAACAGATGGTCCTATTCACCCTCCAAGGTGGTATGAACCTATTGGAGCGTTATTCAAAACTTTAAAAAACTATTATTATTAGAATTACATTATTATTTTTTTGTGTGCTTATGAACTACTATAGGGCCTTGATTTTCAAAAAAAAAAAAATCCAAAAAGTGCATTAGGGGAGAGTCGGGAGACGAAGTTATACCTAAAGTGGTCCAAGTCACCCCGCCTGACGCTTAATTTTTTTTTTTATAATCAATTTATTAATTAAACTATTTTTATTACATTTTTGGGGGGTTTAGAGAGCGAGATAAGTTTGCATGCTTTGCCACAGGGTTAATACATTTATAATTGATGAGCTCTTCAACCCCCCCCTTACAATGAGTTATACATCACAGGCAGAATTTTCGCCATCAGTATGATGAGCATCTTTTCCATATAGCCTCTAGGCTCTTTCTCCTAAAGCTCTTCAGAATACTTTCTTAATAATTTGGTTTCCAATAATTGTCCTAAAGATGTTTCAAATAATGAAATAATAGCACCTGGTTGCTAACCCTATCACAGACTATATATATATATATATATTATTATATATATATATATACATATATATGATATTATATATATATGATATATATAATATATATATATATGTATTTAAATAATATATATATATATATTATAAAATATATATATATATAATATAATATATAATATATATTAGTGATGGGACAATTAATCATCATTGGCAAAATTGACATTTTTCTCAATCGTTAATTTCTGCAGATTGAGGAAATATTACACCAGAAACTAGAGAAAGATTATATTTCTGCATTCATAATTTAAAAAGCCTAAATTTAAAGTACTAGAATTTTGTATGTCTGTCCATGTTCTCGCATATTCAAATTTTTTAGAAATCAATGTTTTGAAGATACTACAATATAATAAAATTATTTAAAAGGTTAAGATGAAATATAAGGATCATGAATGATTTTAATATTAAATAAATAATTATTAATAATCAAGAGAAATTATTATTATTATTATCATCACCCACTTTATCTCCTGAAGACTAGGGGTAAGGTGCTTAGCATGCACCAGAAACAGAATGGTAGAAAAATATGACGCAAGTCGAAAATATAGCCAAGCTTTACCGCCCCTTTTATACCTTTTAGTGAGAACTCATCACAGTCAGAAAATCTACCCTAGAGCTTCATGGGACTGTGACGGACCCTCACTATGGCATCTCATAAATGTGGGGTTCATCCCTTGGCCAAAGTGGGACACAACCAAACCCACTCACAAAACCCCTATTCACTCCTATTATGCACCTTTCTTCTCACCTCTGCCAAACTCATTTCTCTCCTCCAGGCATTCCTTACTGACTCAATCTACTTTTTCTTCAGTCTCCCAGCCGGTCAATTCTCAGCACACTCACCACTATACATCCGCTTAACCAACCGACTATCATCCATCCTTTCCAAATGACCAAAGCCTAACCATCTCAATGTACTTTCATT
Source organism: Trachelipus rathkii (assembly GCA_015478945.1). NCBI lineage: Eukaryota > Metazoa > Arthropoda > Malacostraca > Isopoda > Trachelipodidae > Trachelipus > Trachelipus rathkii. The sequence goes on along the minus strand of JABUQX010007600.1, from coordinate 50,394 downwards.
TATTCTCTTCATTTACCCCTTTCTTCACATCTCTAATATATTCATTCCTCATTTTATCAATTCTTCTCATACCCAATAAACCCCTAAGATGTCTCACTACTATACATTAACACAGGTAACAACATACCTTCACGTAAGCCCCTAGTGCACTCAAGACTTAGTCCCTTTACATCCAACAATGATTTAATTGCACCAGCCACCTTCCTGCCATTCACAATTTCATTCACAATTTTCCTACTACACTCTGCATCATCCTTTCTCTTTTCATCCAACATATATCCTAAATATTTAAACTCGGACACTTGTTCCAGCTGCACACCATCTAACATAACTTCACACCGAGGACTGTGCTCACTCACAACAATAACCTTACCTATGTTTACTTTCAAACCCT
>JABUQX010007600.1:40000-42500 GCA_015478945.1 Trachelipus rathkii | reverse complement strand
TTTTTGGATTTTTTTGAGAATCCTGACGTCACGAGAATATAATTTGTAAACAAAAAATTTTTTTTTTTAAGTTCGATTAAGTATTATTTTTAACCCTAGGCCCTATATCTGAGTTCAAAATCTTAAAATAGGGCTTATAGACTATGACACAATGAAACCGCAACACTAAAGAGTGTTATTTGTAATAATGATAATATATTACATTAGAAATAAAGAAACATGTTTGGAAACAATCTTTTGTTGACATTTTTATAATGTAGAAATTTGAAACAGATAGCCTTGCCATAATATTATTATTATAATTTTTTATTTCTATTGAAATTAAATCACTTAAATATCCAAAAAAATTAAAAAATATATATAAAAAAGCAAAAAATCAAAAATAAGCAAAAAATCATGATTTTTGGGAGCAAAAAATCAAGTGAAAAAATCAGTTGAAAAAATCAATTGATTTTTTCCGTGCCATCCCTGCATAAAACCGATTCATGTTTTTTTTTTTTTTTTTTTTTTTTTTTTTTTTTTTTTTTTTTTTTTAAAATTATGTTTTTGAATAATCTTTTTATTCTAGTCCTGTAATTTTTGTTGAAATGATTTAAAACTAGAGCTATACAAAGAATGGTGTATTAGCAATAAAATGAATGAAACCTTTTTTTGATATTTGAAATCTTATCCCAGCTGTGATCCAGTTTCAAACCCAACTTTTTTTTGGTTTGGAAAATGAAAAATTGTAATAATATTTTTTTCTGGTCATCCCATTAACATAAAACTTTCAGGGCTTTTGTAGTTGGGGAACATACACATTTTTTTTTAGATTTTTTTTTTTTTTTTTTTTTTTTTTTTTGTATGCAAATAATTTGACTCTGACCATGGAATAAATTTTGAAAAAAAAATTTTGGGGGGAATTTTTGGAAAAAAAAATGTGTTTAGCATGCAAAAAGTTACCTAAATAAAAGAGGTGTATCTCCCCCAACTATAAACGTCCTGAAAATTTGATATTGACTGGATGAATATAAAAAAATTAAGTGCAATTTTTCAGTTTCTTGAAAAACAATTTTTTTTAAGAAAGTGAAACATTGGGAAATTTTTTTTCCTACTCATTCAATCAATATCAAATTTTCAGGGCGTTTGTAGTTGGGGAGATACACCTTTTTTAATTAGGTCATTGTTTTGCATACTCAAAAAAAAAAAAAAAAAAAAAAAAAAAAATTTAATTTTCAAAAATTTGATTTTTTTGAAAATTGGTTCCATAATGCTCAGAAGCAAAACTGTTACATATACATATAAGTAACCTAAATAAAAAAAGTGTATCTCTTCCAGTTACAGAAGCCCTGAAAATTTCAAGCTGATCGGATTTCCATAAAAAAAAAAAATTTATCTCAATTTTTCATTTTTCAAAACCAAAATAGGTTGGGTTTGGAATAGGATCATTGGTGGGATCTGGCTTCAAAAAAAAAAATAAATAAATAAATAAAAATGTTTTCAATCATTTATTTTATTTTATTTTTTTTTATGTTCCAAGTCATTTCAATAAAAATTGTGGGACAAGAAACAAAAAATGTCAAAAACATAGTTTTTCAGAAAACGAAAATACAAAACAAATGAACAAAGACAGGTAAAACACATGAAATTAACGTTTTAGGGGTCAGAAAAAGATGCAGTTTGCTTTTTTATTTGGTCATAATTGCCTCAAAATTAATAAAATTATAAAAATTTCCGGTTTGGGGCTAAAATCCGTAAAGCTTCATAGCCATAATCAAAGTCTTCCCTTTTTATAAATTAAAGCGTAATTAAAATTACCTAAAATTAAAATTATTAAACTTAAAATTAAATTAAAATTAAAATTAATTAAAATTAAAAATTAAAACTATTTCACCCTCTTATTTTAACTCCCGCCATGGGATGATATTTGTTATAATAATATCATTATAGAGGTTCAAATAAATCTAACAACAAAATCAACACTTTTTGATCGACAATCTCTCAATACATTTCTACATTGATTCACCACCCTCTATTTTCACAACTGCTTTGCTTTCATTAGAGATTCCTAATTAAAATTTCAAATCCTTCCGATCTATTTTCAGACTCTTTAACATCTTCAGAAATTTCTCGTGTCATACTCAGGGTTGTGGAGTCGGTTCAAAAATTTTCCGACTCCGACTCCACCCTCTTCATAAATTAGCCGGACTCCCGACTCGACTGGACCTGATCCGACTCGACATTTCATATACTCCGACTCCGCTCCGACTCCACCCTTTTCAAAATTGGCCGACTCGCGACGCCACCTCTTCAAAACTAGCCTATGACTCCCCGACTCCCCGACTCCGCGACTCCGACTCCGACTCCGACTCCGACTCCGACTCCACAACCCTGGACTCATACTCTATCAAGGACTTTTTCACAGTCAACGAAGCACGAGTAAAGGTTTCGTTAGACATTCACGTCTTTCTCTACAATTTTTTAAGAACATATATGATGTTTCTAACGCCTTTCCCTTTAA
>JABUQX010007600.1:0-12500 GCA_015478945.1 Trachelipus rathkii | reverse complement strand
ATTACTGACTGGGGTTTAGCTTCTTCTGTACATTCTGGATGAATGCACTTTTCATCAGGAGGGAAAAGGGTTGAAGTTGATAGTAAGTAAGGAAAGAGTTTACCAAGGCAGGATGCAAGATCAGAAGAACAAACTTTGAGGGATACTGGAGGGATAAGTTAAGCACTCTCCACTTTCTTAGTGTTAAGCTCAGAGAGTGCAGAAATAACATGTTAATGAGTTGAAAGGAGGAAGAGCGGTGGAATAGCTCTGGAACCGTATAGAGTGGAATTATAAGGAAAAGTTTGAGCAAACAGTTCAGCTTTAGCAGAAGTTTAGACAGCAGTATTATCGGCAGAGATACAAGAGGAGAGAGAAACGAAGAAGCAAAGATTGGAGTTAACATTTTAAAATTTCAAAATGTAAAAAAAAGAGTGTGAGGTAGGTGGACCAGAAAGATTGTTGCATTTTCTACAGGGAAAAGTTTTTAGGGTCTCGAAGAGCTGATTTCTTTGTCATTAACCGAAATGAAATGTGTAAAAACACAAGTTTCTGGATTTCAGGACAACGATAATTTCTGATAAACCAAGATTTTTCAGTTTTAGTTCAAGGGATAGAGAATGGAAAGCATTGATCCATATATATATATATATATATATATATATATATATATATACTATATATATATATTATAATATATATATATATATATATAATATATAATATAATATATATATATATTATATATATATAATATATGTTATATATATATAATATATAATTATAATATTATATATTATATATAATATATATATATATATATATATATAGATTGAAAATATCCCAAACTATGTTTCTGGAAAAGTGAAAATGTATATTTAAAATTAAAATCTTGTTTTCGAGTGGTTAATATAAATATTTTGGCTCAAAATCTTATAAAAACATTAATATAAATGATGTAAATACTATATAATAAAAACATTAAAATATTGATTTTAAAAGTAAAAAAACAAACAAAAAACAACACAAATAACCAAAAACATTGGTTTTTTTGCGTTTTTCAAAAATAAACTATCTTTATTACCCTGATATATATATATATATATATATATATATATATATATATATATATATTATATATATATATATATATATCATATAATATATATATAATATACATATATATATTATATTATATGTATATATACTATATATATGATTATATAATATATATATAAGTACTATATTATATATATATATATATAATATATAATATTATAGTATAATATATATATATATTATATATATATAATATACATATATATTATATATATAGTAATATATATATATATCAATTATATATACTAATATATATATATATAATATTATATATATAATATATTATAATATATATATATATATATATATATATTATAATATGGTTGAATTTTTCCTGAACTGCGACGAGTTTTCTTTAAAGGGTATAAAGGGGGCGATAAGATTGGACTTTTTCCTTTCGATTTTCGTGCATATTCTTCTACTACTTTTTTGTTTCCCGGTGCATGTGTAGCACCTTACCCCCAGTCTGGGGAAAGAAGGTGCGTGATGATATATATAATATATATATATATATATATAATAAAATAGATATACATAAATAGCATATATAGACTATATATATATATATATAATTATATATATATATATATATTAAATATATATATATATTATATAATATATATGGAAGAATTAGGTTCAAGGCTATCTTATGAACATTATAGGAACAAATATTTTCACGACATAAAATGGTGAATTAAAATGTAATTTTTGATTTACAAAAAAATATTATTATTATTATTTTTATTATTATTATTATTATTACTAAGTTATTATATTATTATTATATTGATTATTATTAATTAATTATTATTATTACTATATTATTTATTATTATAATTATTAATTATTATTATTATTATTATAATTATTAATTATTATTATTATTATTATTATTATTATTATTATTATTATTATTATTATTATTATTATTATTATTATTATTATTATTATTATTATTATTATTATTATTATTATTATTATAAGCAGGAAAGCATTCACCGGAATTGCATTAAATATTAAGAAAGCATTACTTAAGGGCGTACTAATAGTAATAATAATAATAATAAATAATATATAATATTAAGAATTACCCAAGAATAACATTAATAACATATTAATAATATTTGTATACTTAATTAAAATAATAATCAATCCTCAAGGACTTACTAATGAAATAAGTAATAATAATATAAAATAATAATAATAATAATAATAATTAATAATAATAATAATAATAACTAATAATAATATAATATAATAATAATAATATAATATATAATAATAATAATAATAATTAATAATAATAATATAATAATAATAATATAATAATACATAATTAATAACTATTACAAAACTAATAATAACTAATTCATACGTGCTCTCTTCCTCTCATCTCTCTCTCCATCTCTCCTCCTCTCTCTCTCTCTTATATATATTAATATTATATATTATATATATATATATATATATATAATATATATATTATACTATAATATATATAGTATATATATATATTATATCAAAACTATATATATATATAGATATAATATATATAATATATATATATATATATATATATATATATATATATACTATATCTATATATATATATATAATATATATATATACTACATATATATATATAATATTATATATATTATATAGTCTTATATATAATATATATTATAATATATAGTATATATATATATAATATAATATATATATATCTAAATATATATATATATATACCTGATAGCAAAATAATATTGAACTTTTCCTAAAATATAGTGTAATGAAAAATAATAATCATCAAGAAATAATAATAATTATAAATAATAATAAAATACCTATAATAATAATATAATATAATATAATCATAATATAATAATAATAATGATAATTGATTAATGATAATGATAATGATAATAATAAATTAATAATAATATATAATGAAATCATAATAATGAATACATAATATATAATAAATACATAAATAAAAATATAATAACTAATAATAATATATAATAACTAATAATAAATAATAATACATAATGACAGTAATAATAATAGTGGACATTGCATATTTCTATACTATATATATATTATATATATATACTACTATATATATATATATATATTATATATTATATATATTAATATATATATAGATATATATATATATATATCAATATATGTTTTGTGTATGTATAGGTATTTATGCATGTATAATTGTGTATGTATTTATGATATGTACTATTTTTGGTATAATATATACTTGTATATATATATATATAATATACTTAATATATATATATAAATATATAATATATATAATAGATATGTGTATATGTATATATATATATACCCTATATAGATATATATATATATACTATATTTATATATATATAATATATTATATATAGTATATTACTAGTATATATTATTTATAATAGTATATATAGTTATCTATTATATATAATAATAATATAAGTATATTTTGTCTATACAATCGAATTGTATAATCTATGATTTTCGCGTATATATATATAGCTATATATATAACTATCATACTATATAATATTATATACTAAAGTATATATCAGTATATAATATAGTAATAATATATATATTATTTATTATAACAGCGCCCGATAGCTAGTGGTAGGCCATCGCCAAAACAAACCTCTTCACTATGGCGTTGGCTCCTACGTCGTGCTCGGACGTTGAATGAGTACACCCCCTCCTAAATTAGGGGGGCTCTGCTCGTGAGCGGTGGTATTTATCTGTAATACATATAATTTTACTATAATGATACCGTGTGTAGTATTATACATATATATATATTATATATAGTAGCTATATATATATAATATATTTATATATATATATATATATATTATATATAGTATTATATAATCACTATATATATATATATGTATATATATAATATTATGATAACTAATATATACTATAATATATTGAGTATCATATATATATAATTACTAATAACTGATTGCTGTTCACTGGGAGTGTACAGACAGATTATTGAAGGGAATATTCAAATCATAATGTCATTAACTACTTTAAATAAAAAAGTTATTAAAGAAAATAAAATACTATATAGCTATATATAATCAGTTATATACTATATATATTATAATATATACTATAGTATAAAAACACCGCATATATATATAATATACATGTTATTATATATAATATATCTTATACTATATATAGTATTATATTACTATATTACTATATTAGTTAAATATATACTATAAGCGTATACTTTATTATATTATATATATATATATATATATATATATATATAATAGTAATATTATAATAATAACTACTAATATATACTACTAGATACGCTATATAGTGATAGTATAAATATAATATATATATCTATATAATGTATTTATAATATATATATAGTATATATACAGTATATATTTATTCAATAAGATATTAAAACTATAAACATATATATATATTATACTTAATTATATAGTATATATATATATTATATATAATATATATTATATAGGTATATTCAGAATATTCATAATGACTTAATAGTTTTAATCACCTGTCACGATGTTTTGGTGTTAAGGTTTAATTGATTATATATATAGAAGTATAGATCTAAAGTTATATATTAGATGTTATATATATATGTTAGTATATATATATAATATATAAACTTATATATAGTTACTAAACATAAGACAATTAGAGCTTCGATGTAGAAATGTTTATGGTCGATCGCAGAGATCTAGATCAAGACAGCAGTTCTCAGGGTCATCAATGAGTTCGCTCGAGCAGAGGTCCAATAGTGGTACGTCGATTACTCAGTCTCTGGTGAGACAGTTATCTACCGGCCTACGTGAATCATTAGTATTCTATATATAGCTTATAAGATTAATCGGCTACAGACATGATACTATATTAAACTCGTAAGACTACTTTCGAGTCTTATACTCGTACGGTGAGGCAAAGACATGAACAATATATACCTAAACCTATACAGTCGAAAGTTCAGAAGAACTTGCAGACTTGTGTTCTCCGATTCATAGCTGTGCAGATTCAGTGACTGACCTTTAGTAAGCGAGACAGAAGGCTTCGCGCAATACACCAAGAGCTTATGTGAGGGTTCTCTGTACTGCCATAAGACTGGGTCACGCGGGATTACGGACTTAGTAACTCGAGAACGCACGGAAATAATAATGAGAGAAGTGTAGCGTTGAATGATCATAGTCTGGTAGTGAGTGCGTTATCAGCACTCTTCAAGATACCGGCGTCCCAAAGACGGAGATAGATATTCCAATCCAAGCGTTATCGGGATGCGGAGACTGAACGTCTATGCGTACCGCACATGACAGCGATGCACTACGTGTAGTAGATGAAAGTCAACTTTGTCTATGTATAAGGAGGAGTTTGTACTATTGATATAGGCCACGACTTTACTATATAGCGTCTAGTATATATATTATAGCTATATATAGTATAGTTATATATTATATATATATTGATATAAATATATATTACTGGAGTATCCGTAATGTATTTATGTATATACATACTATATAGATATATACTAGGCGTATATTGATATATGTATGAGTACATCGTATATTGTGTGATTACTCATATATATAGTCAGCAGCCTGCATCCTGACAATATAATATCTGATTTAGTATTACTCATAGCGCCGCTTGACTATCCGTTATGTATACGTACTGTCAATTGCAGCTGATATATAGACTAGGTCCGATAGATGCAGTGCGCGTGATATAAGCAGAGCTAAGTAGCGATATTGTGAGCACCGACGTACGTAGTTTCGCCATACGTATATATGGTATATACTATATATATTATATATATATATATATATAATAGTATTATATATATTATTATATATCATACAACATTAAAAGGCTGATATAAAAAAATAAAATCATTTAAAGTATGAAGAACAGTAACATTAAGTTTATAAAAATAATTTATAACATAAATAAATTTTATAATCAAAAAATATTAAACCAAAATTAATGAAAAGCATAATAACATTAAAATAAATAAGCAATATAGAAATAAATATTTAAATATAATTGTTTTAAAAACAATTTAAATTGTCTGTCTAAAAATGCAATATATGAGATAAATTAATAGGTAATAAAAACAAATATGAATAAAAATAAAAATTAAATAAATATTAAAAATAAATTTATAAATTTTTTAAATTTAAAATTTAATTGTGTTTTTTTTTAATATGTATAGTAAGTAATTAGGTGTAAAAATAAAATTAATAAAGATTGTTCTACGTTTATTTTCTGTCCTGAAATTTTATATTTTCAGTTTATTTTTTCACAATTTCAGTTGTTTTTATAAAATTTCATAAGATTTATTTATGAATATATATATAATATATATAATATTACTACGTAATATATAGTTATATACCTATATTATAATATAATATATTGATATAATAGATCGCGGTGGAATAAGTGTCGAAGTTATAGTTTACTATAGATATATATGATATATATATATATATATACATAATATATATATTATATCCTTTATATGTTAGGATATTGCGTTATTATTGGTCTTGTTTTTATTATTTTTAATTTTTTTTTTAATTTTTTATTTATTTATTTTATTTATTTATTTTTTTTTTTTATTTATTTATTTTATTTTATTTTTTTGTTAGTTTACACCTCTCGTATACTGCCTTAAATTTCTGGGAGAAATAAGGCAGGCAATTACTACCTAGGATTCGGAACAAGGAATCGGACCCGAGCCCTTTGCCTTGTGACCGTTGCTTAACCGGTTGTTGTTGTTGGTTGTTGTTGTTGTTGGTTTGTTGTTGTTGTTGTTGTTGTTGTTGTTGTCCCTTTGTTGCTGTTGTTGTGTGTTGTAGTTGTTGTTGTTGTTGTTGTTGTTGTTTATTGTTGTTGTTGTTATTGGTGGTGGTGGTGGTGTTGTTGGGCATTTCTACATTTCGTTATTATTATTATTATTATTATTATTATTATTATTATTATTATTATTATTATTATTATTATTATTATTATTATTATTATTATTATTATTATTATTATTATTATTATTAATTATTATTTTTAATTATTAGCAAGAAGTAATAATATATATAGTAGTATAGTAGTGGCAATAATAATAATAATAATGAATAATAATAAATAATAATGAAAATAATAATAATAATAATAAAAATAATAATAATAATAATAATAATAATAATAATAATAATAATAATAATAATAATAATAATAATGAATAATAATTAAATATATTTTATATTATTATTATTATTATTAACTTATTATTATTATTATTATTATTATTATTATATTAGTAAAATGTATTATTGTTAATAATTGAACAAATATTCTAATATATTATTAATTATTAGTTTTACTGCAATATTAATTATTAGTTATTATTCAATATTATTATTATCTTATTTAATTTAATTATTATTACTCTTTTATTATTATTAATTATTATTTATTACTATTATTATTATTATGTATTATTATCTTCATAATTATCATTATACTTAATCGCTATTACTACCTGTTGTCTATCGTTTAGTTTTATATATATACGATATATATGGAGTTATTATTATTTCTCAACCACCTACACAGGAAGCATGCTAAAACACACACGCACACACCCTCCTACAACACACACAATACCACACATATATTATATATACCAACCACTTCATTTTTCAAAAGATCTGTCTCCTTAATAATTTATTTGAATTGCAAAATTACCGCATGTAGGATTGAAGAACATGTTTATTATATTTAAATTATATTATTATTATTATATTATTATACTTATTATAATTATTATTATTATTATTATTATTAACTTATATTAATTATTATTATTATTATTAATTATTTATTATTATTATTATTATTTTATTATTATTATTATTATGCTTATTATTAATTATTATTAAAAACTCAATATCAGCATTTATTAATGTATGATTTTGATGCTTTTTCAGCCTTCCTGAAAGTATTTCTTTCAACCAGAAAGAAAATTTTCTTTAAAATTTTTCTTGAATAAAATAAAAACAATTGATTTTAGTATAGTACAAGCAAGCTTTCGTCCGTACACTTCGGAGATTTTTAATTATTAAATTTTTATTTTAATATTTTTGTAGGATTTTGGATAAAAATAAATTTATTGTATAAAAATTATAACAAAATAAATAAATAAAATATATTAATTTAAAAATTAGAAAAGTTAACTAACATTGACTTTTTGTCATTTAATGATGTTCAAAAAATTGGACATTTCGTAATACTTTTATAGTTATCATTGGGTTATGTTTCTCTAAGAGCACGATTACCCCTAGTTCCCGCTAATTTCACGTAAGAAATCATTTTTCTTGTTACGATGGAGAAGCTTTCTTTTATGCTGTTATCGGATTCTTGGTGGGTGTTCTTCTTTAAAATGTTGAATACTTTTGCTCGGGTAACTTATGTTGCCACATTCTCATGTTGAGGGTATTCGTTGTGTATCCGATATGAGAGACGTTACATCCACTTTCAGAACATTGAAATCGGTACCCAAACGCGCTCACCCGACTTCCCCACCATTCCGAAAGCGCTATCACGAGTAGAGAAGCACGGCTCGTTTCAATGGCTTATATATAAGTAGCGATCTTAAATATAATCTTCTTCCCGTCTTTTGCTTTAATGTGCTCTTTTAAAATTAATTTTTAAATTTGTTCTCTTCATCTTTCTTCTGACTGATATTTTCAGTTTTATAATATAATACAAGCTTATCGTTTTCGTTTTCATTCATTCGTATTGGTAAGGTACAATTAGAGTTTAAACGAGTGTTCGTTATAGTTTTCTCTATAAATACTACTGGGGGAGAGTTATTGTCTTTTAGATTCTGTGTTATTCCTTTTAATTTCTTTATCAAAAAAGGGGTCCAATCAGACGATATCATAAATGCTCGATAGTGAACTAAAGTCTTTATGGTACGATAAGCTCGTAATTTAGAGAAGTGAAAGAGTCGAAATTCAAGTATGTTCCTTTATCTGTAGATTTATACGTAGAACGCTTCGATTTTTTCCATTCTCCTTTTAATTTTATATTAACATCTTAAGAAATTTAATGTAGTTAATTTTTTGTTTTCTTTTATCAAAAGTAAATTTTTAAACACTTGAGATCCTCTATATTTGGATTTGAATTCTTGAACATGTTCTGGGTCGTTAAATATCACAAAGGTGTCATTTGCGAATCGAATGTAAAAGATATGATTGAAAGGGGCGTTTTCATTAAAAATTTTGTTTTCTAACCGATGACATGTCAAACATCTGCGAAAGTTGGTCCTAAAGGTGATCCCATATAGATACGCCAGTTTTTGAAATATATGCTTTACCATTGAAGCTAAAAGGTGTTTTCGCGGTAGATATATAAACTAACCTTTTCAGAATGTCTTCTTCTATGGACGGTGATGGTTCTATATTATAATGATAAACATTTTCAAATATTATGTTAATAGTTTTAGATTGGGAACATTCGTGAAAAGACTTTCAACATCCAGAGATATAATTTTGTCAACATCGAAAGAATTAATGTTGTTTAGTTTTTCCAAAAAATTCATTGTTGTTTAAAACTATAATTTTTCGTTAAGATATGGTCTAATTAGGGTGGTTAATGTATTTTGAGATATCAATGGTGTTCCACGGTACCTCGTCCACTACTTAAACTATAGCTGGCCTTAAGGGTGGGTGCGACCTCCGGTGTTCTTGTGAAACCTTTGGTAAGGCCAACTAACGAGATGTCCATTGTTTGTAATAATCCAATTCTTCCTTATCTTTGTGAGTTTAAATGTTAAAATGTCCGTGATCTTCTCAAAAGGCTATTAATGGTCTTTTTAAACTTCTTCCGTTTGAAATCTTTAAGCATGGGGTGAATTTTGTTTTATCACTAATGATGGTGTTTAGCTTTTTGAATATATCTTCTTTATTCATGCCATGACTACTACCCCGCCTCCTTTATCAGGTCTTTGTATAACTATGTCATTGTTATGTTTAAGGGATTTAACAAGAAAAAATAATATTTTATGATTGCGACTAGGGGGAATCGTTGCTCTTAAGGACAACATAAACCAAATGAACATAAAGATATGAATGTCCAATTTATTGAACATCTTTTAAATACACAAAAAGTCCAATGTAAGTTAACTTTTCTAACTTTTAAAATATTTAATAATTGTTTATTTAATTTATTTTTTGTTATAACATCTAACAAGAAATTTAATTTTATCAAAATTGTTAAAAAATATTAAAATAAAATTTATTCCTTGAAAATGTCCGAAGTGTAACGGACGAAAGCTTATTACTATAGCTAAAATGCAATTGTTTTAATTTTTATCAAGAATAGATTTTAAAAGAAAAATTTCTTTCTGTTGAAACAGAAATAGCTTTCAGGAGGCTTGAAAAAAACATCCATATCATATATTATTATATTATTATTATTATTATTATTATTTATTATTATTATTAATATCTTATATATTATTATTATTATTAATTATTATTTTATATTATTATATTTTAGTAGTAGTTAGTAGTAGTAGTAGGTAGTAGTAGTAAAGTAAGTAGTAATGATCATGAGAACATGAATTATATAATATAATAATAATAATAATAATAATAATATAATAATAATAATAATAATAATAATAATAATAATAATAATAATAATAATAATAATAATAATAATAATAATAATAATTTTAAGAAGTGGGTAAGTAGCTCAGTGGGTGGGTTAAACTTTCGCTCCCATTCCCTATATCCCGGGGTCGGATCTTTGGTCCCTCAAGAAGCAAAACCAAGCCTGTGTTGTGTAGTCTAATCACCTGCACATGCAGCTTGCTTAAATCATTTGATTGCTGAATGCAATTTTATGATAAAACTGAGATGGAGAATTATTGACATTTTTTCATTTGTCTCAGAGATTCGATAGGATAATAATATATATACTTATCTCTAAGTGTAGACAAGTTTATAGAGATTGAAAAAGATTTGCAATACTGCGGTGTCCAATGCACGAATCGATTTATTTATTTAAAGCAAATGATAAACCCGATATGATAGCAGCTTTTAAAGCCAATGTACTCGATGGAATTGAGTCAGAATAATTTAATACTCCTTTAATTCTAAACAATGTTGTATAGTCGTATTTCTTATTATTACTTTTTGTTATTATAAAACAATTAATTAAGTTTTTAACATACAATCTTTTAATAACGATTTGTCTACCACATTGTTAATGATTCTGTAGTGTCATTATAATGAAGTGAATTCTAAATTAAAAACTTAAACTTAAGCTTCGTATCAGTAGATAAATGCAGACATTAGAATTTTCAGTAGATTTGGCAAGAACGTGTGTAGAGCGCCATCTGAATCTCGGAGCTGGGGTACTTGAAAATGCGTGTTTACCAATGGATATTAACAGATTCCAAAAATTACAGACCCAACATTCTTACTTCCTACCCACAGACTGTATTATCTCAATCATTCATTTAGTATACCATTCTTGGATGATTTTAATACCAGCATTAGGAGATGAATTAATATCAGTAAAAGATATTCTCACTAGTGTTGACATAAAAACAGTGTGTAATTGGGCATATGAGATAGTATTAAAGATTTAACTATTTTATTAAGAGGAAGATCTCGAAAGCCCATTGAGAAGTGCTAGTAAAACCAGAAATGGGATTTATCGGAAGTGGAAATGGCGATCAGCAAGCACAGATCGTCCAAAATACAGCAAAAACGACGAACAATTTTCTTTTCGATAGTTCTACAAATTTGCAAATATTACATCTTGTTGCAAATACTGCAATTTACAGCGTTCTGTATCTGCTAGTAGAAAGAAGATTTCTAACCATATGACTTTTTGAAAACCACTTGATGAAATTACTATTTGGAGATGAAAGACTTATGCTTACTTTCCCTCCTACGTAAAGTACATCGAATGATTGAATAAAAACTGAAAGAGTTAGTACTCGGACTTAGTTCGTCTATCTTCTTCATGTTCCAATTGTATTAAAATTATCATGTAAGATGATTTTAAAAATTTATATAAGATTAAATCTATATTATCTATTATATTTTAAGTTATTTGTCCTATAACGTTATATATATAATTATTATATATATGTTATATATATAGTGTATTATATTAGGTACAATGTAATGATGTATTGAGTTAAAGTGCTTGTAAGTAGACTAGTTACTTTTATATCTATTTTACTAGTTACTTAATTAGTTATTTAACTAATAAGTTCAAATTAGGATTTGTGGTGCTAGTTAATT
>JABUQX010007599.1:157500-160000 GCA_015478945.1 Trachelipus rathkii | reverse complement strand
ATTTAATCTCCCCTGCTGGGTTTTCGAACCCCAGCCCTCGCTGTTGATATAGCAAGTGTGTTACCTCTTGACCATGATCAACTAAAAGGAAATCTACCATTTTTCCCTGAAAGATTACTATCTTCCCAGAATAGGCATCATACTTAGGACTGTGACCTTTGCAGACCTCCCCTTATTCTGGGAAGATGGTAATCACACAGGGTCTGATGGTGGATTTCCTTTTAGCTCATCGTGGTCAAGTGTCAATATACTTGCTATACCAAAAGCGAGGGTTCGGGTTCAAACCCAGCAGGGGAGATAAAATTCCTTATCATATTACCCATGTGTGGAACCCTTGACCCACCCGAGTTGACCTGGGGGCCTGACTTACTTGACATGCCTTATCTTCGGCAAGATAGTAAATTCTTTTAGAAGTAAATGTGTGGATATCCTTTAGCTCATCGTGTTGAGTGGTAACCACATTTGCTTACCAACACCGAGGTTCGGGTTTCGAAATCCAACAGGGGAGATTAATTCCCTTCAATATTACGAACTGTGAGGTGTAGGTAGCAGTTCTAAATTTGCTAATGACATATATTATATATAATAATATATATAATATATATATATATATTAGATATATATAATATATATATATATATATTATATATATATATATATTTGCTGATGTCGTCGGAGTTGGACGTGTAAAAAACAGAAGGGAAAGAAGGAAAAAGAAGAAAAGAGAAGATCTAGTGCAGAGATTAAGAAGAAGGCTGAAATTTTCATTAGGACTATTATCAGAAAGTTCTAAGAGATTTTTGTTTGAGAAAGAAGGATGTTCCTGATGACTTAAGGCCAAATTATTATTTAGAATCAGCGAACAAATTATCAAAATTTATATATGAAATATTTAAAAATTATTAAAACAAAATATGAAATTAAAACATCAAATTTTATACTTAAGTAAAATTAATTTTATTTAACGAAATCAAGAAGAAGTGAAGCAACAAAATTTTTATTCCAGTTCTTTTAAAAAAAATACCTTATTTAAATAGACAATGAAGTGCGTCTGAAATAAATTCGGTTGAGGAAGAGCAAAATTATCACATCAGTTCTTTTCTACATATGAATAAAAAATAATCTGGACTTAAATATAGAAGCTGTTGTTATAAATGATTTTTTTTGGTCTACGTGTGGAGCTTCGATGCAGTTGGTCAATATGAGTATTATATTCGCAAGGCTCTTGGGGCTGGGAACCCCCTTCTGCTATTTTACTTTTCCCATGAACAATCGTAGGAGTACCAATCATACATTCTGCGATTGACACCACCCTAATTATGTGGGACACGTTGCTTAGAATAATAATAATAATTAATAATAATAATATATATATATCACCAACCTTCTCTCCCAAGACTGGGGGTAAGGTGCTTACATGCACCGGAAACAGAAAATAGTTAGAAGAAATGAGGCAAGTTGAATAATAGAAAACCCAGCCTACAGCCCGCCTTTATACCTTTTTTAGTGAGAACTCGTCGCGTCAGAAATCACCCTAAGAGTTCATGGGACCGCGACGACCCTCACTATGGCATCTCTTCAATTTGGGTACATCCCTTGCCCAGGTGGGCCACAATCATATCCCCTCACAAAACCCCGCCATTCACTCATATTATGCACCTTTCTTCTCGCCTCTTCCAAGCTCACATTTCTCCCCTCCAGGCGTTCCTTAACTAACTCAAACCACTTTTTCTTCGGTCTCCCAGTCGGTCGACCCCAGCACACTCACCACTATGCATCAACTTAACAACCGACTATCATCCATCCTTTCTACATGACCAAACTATCACAACGTAACTTTCATTATTTTCTCATTTAACCCTTTCTTCACACCACACAACTCTCTAATACGTTCATTCCTCATTTTATCAATTCTTCTCACACGTAACACACCCCTAGACTCCCCAAAAAAAACATTTTATAACTTTAAATAATATATTATAATATATATAATATATATATATATATATTATATATAATAATATATATATAATATATATATATAATATAAATATATATATATATATATCATTGTTTTAGGAAAATGAAAGGCGAGACGACTACATGGAGATGCGTGAAGGTCTTGATTTAACCAACGTTAATTTCCGTGAATTTGTGATAACTCACCGTGACACGAAACATGTCGTGGTACACGAAGCAATCGTTTCTGATGCCTCTTAGTGTTACTCTCTTGGCCACTGAGGTTCATCATTGAGTACAACACGTCTTACGTTCATTATCAGGTAGGTATTTAACTTCTTCTTCTTCTTCTTCTTCTTCTTCTTCTTCTTCTTCTTCTTCTTCTTCTTCTTTCCTAGGACCCACAAAAAAGAGATCGAACCGGATATTTCACCATCAAACCGAAGGTTTTACTGTTTAAGCCACAATGCTTCTACTAACTGCTAACACTCATAAGTTAGGTTCTATTAATTGAGGGGAGGGGACCTTCTTTCTGCCTGTC
>JABUQX010007599.1:125000-147500 GCA_015478945.1 Trachelipus rathkii | reverse complement strand
CAAAAACAAAAAACAAAAACACAGAATTTTGTAGCTAAAGAAATCTGATGTACCACTCATCATTTTAAATAATAATTTTAAAGCAATGTAATTCGAAGATATCTTGAAAAATACTATTTAATATTACTGATTGATTTACCAAGTAAATGATAATAATAATATTAAATATTATTATTAATATTGATATTAATAATATTAAGAAAGCTTCAAAGTTCATTAACTTTGAAACGTTTATTTAAATTGCTTATCTTAATTTTAAAATAATAATCAACAGCAGATTCTTTAGAGTTAGAAAAAGTGAAATAAGGTATTTATTATACTATATATTAAGTAAATTATTATATTATATTAAATTATTATTATTATTAATTCCTATAAAATATCAGGAACAAATGTTTGATATATTAAATTATAATTGATAATCAGAACTCATGAGTGACTAAAATGTGAAATGCATAACAATTATATAATTATAAAATTATAATGGGTTATTTCGTATTGTGTCTTATAATGTATAGACTTATACTTAATGGAAAGAATTTACATACCTTGAGCTCTAAAAACTGTTCTAGAATCACATTGCCCATTACATCGCTTGAATCCATACACGGGATTAGGGTTTGTACATCTTCCTACAGTTCTGGCTTCTAGGACAAACATATCGATAGTATCTCTGGGGTCAATTGCTTCTGGTTGACACTCTCCTGTAAATAAATAGCATTTCTTTAATATGTTAACTTTCCTGTCAAAGTGATTTCTGTTTCAGCAATATTTTTTGTATATAAAGAACTGCGATTAAAATAGCATACGTTTGGTTTCTCTTGTTATATTGCAGATTTTGCAACACCCAGTTGGATCAACCAATATTTCTGAAACAGGGCATTCAGGATCGAAATAAGGGCAGTCCCTTTTAATTGCTAATACAGTGAGAGTATCGTCCCTCATATCACATTTATACTGATAACAGATATCTTTAGGATTTTCCCATATGTCACCGATTGGATGGATTACATCTTTTTCAACACATTGTGTTTGGATGCATGTTCCACAGCATTCTTCACTGCAATGAATTTATATTATAAAAGTATATTAACGGTGCATCATTTAATAATAACAAGTAACCCCTAAACTATAAAACCAACATACATACCTTTCTGGTGGAGGTTCCATATAAACATGACCCAGAGGACAGTTGCGATTGCATGATTGTTCCTTTTCCTTTCGCGTTACATTACCATCAGATGTTTTCTCACATAAAACGCGAATGCATTTATCTTTTGGATCAATTACTTCTTGATCAACCTGTAATATGTACATGATTAGAAAAAATAAAAATGAATAAGAGCTGGAATTATGATATTATTAATAAATTATAAAATAATCTACATGGATATTGAAAAAAAAAAACACCGGAATGAATAACCACTGAAATTATAATTATAATTTAATAAATAATAATATACATAGAAATAAATATAATTTCGTGCACGGAAATTATATTTATTAATAAATATTGATAATAATCTATATAGATATTTTAAAAAAAAAGAATGAATAACCGCTGGAATTATAATTATTAATAAAAAACAAAATAATCTACATGTATAAGAAAAAAACGATAATAAATGAATAGCCTTTGTAATTATAAATATTAATTAATGATATAACAGGTAATTGAAAAGAAAGTTTCCTAATCGTTCATTCACTGTTCAAAAGAAAACTAATTATATATTTTTAACATATAGGCATACTCATAAAATTTATCGTTCACCTTACCTGCATAGGATTTCCATCCATCAAACAAGTTACCCTCGTGTGTGTAGAACAACATGTATTTTCATTTTTAGAATCTCTGAACAAGTATTGACTTCTTTCCTCTTCAGTTGGAGTACCGCATTGAATTTCTTTTCCTCTGGTTTGGATTTTTTCCTGTAGAATATTATTAATATTGTGCAGGACTTTTTATTTACAATATAATGTATATCGTTTTATATCTAATCATCATTATAGATAATCTAAAATATTTTGAGCTGTATTATTATTATTATTATTATTATTATTATTATTATTATTATTATTATTATTATTATTATTATTATTATTATTATTATAGTTCAGGATACCAGTACCGAACGTTGTTTCATTGTCTGAAATAGGGTTGTCACATGAAATTTTTAAACTTTTTACACATGTGAAAAGAATGATGAAAGGATTTTCAAAAAACACAATAATGTCATAGCACAGCTAATTGAATGGTTAAAGAAAAAAAAATTGCAACATTTTTCATCATTGAAAATCACATTTGTAATAACATTTATAAAAACTATCAGTAAAGTATTAATGAAACAACATTATTTATAAAATACGAAAATGGAAAATATTAAGGGTAGGACATTAAATAAAATAACATAGAGAGAGAGAGAGAGTGTCGTAAAAGCACGAGTAAATGTATACTTATGAGATTTATTATATATCTGTCATTGTTAATAAGGGTCGAAAATTTTCCATATATAAAGATAACATGGATTTGCCTACTTACACTTTCATCTCTGATACATTCATATACGGTGCACAAGTCTTCTGAGTACCAAGTTTCTCCAACTTCCTTTAATTCTCCATTATATTCACAAGCGATCTATATAAAATTTAAAAATAAATTTTAAAAACATAAATTTAGAGATGTAGAGTAAAATATTGCCTTAATATTTCCATACATTACTTTTTTTATACCTGTTCACATCCACCGCAGCAAACCAATGGAGCTAAAGGAGAAGGTTCGTACTTCCATCCCAAAGCACAGTTCTCATCACAGCTTGAAATTTGTTCAACTTTCTCCAAAGTACCTTTATCATTTCTTTTACACTCAACACTTCGACAAGCATTAATAGGATCTATATAAGTTTCATTTTCCTGCGAAATTGAAATGCATTAATATTTGTAAAAATTATTCAGTATTAAGAATTGGTATCTTAAAATTTCCTTTATCTGCTTCTATTTCCTAAATTAATTTTAAGAATTTTATTTTTACCTTAAATTCTTCATCATCATCAATACAAGCCGTTCTATCTATTTTGGGACAACATGAGTTTGGAACAGGAATTTCTTCAAGAACATAAGCTTTACGATCAGGATGTTCTTCAATCTTCGTGCAAGTTTTACGGAGGCATTTAGAAACTGGTTTATTTTCTGTGTTAAGACTGCACTCACATTCTATGCAAAGTCCCTCTAGCCATTTCTCGCCCACCTTGGAATATTAAATAGCTTGTGGTAATATTTTTCAAAATCGTTATTAGATATTCATATTAGTTAATAACTAAATATTTTACTAAAGTTGAATTACTTTTGCCCATAAATATTTTACCTGGTATAATTTTTTCTCAAGTTTTTCTTCGTCTTTTAATGGTCTCTCAAATCCATTTTCTACGGTGTATTGTGGCTCGTATATACAAGCGTTGCTTGGTGGCACTAAATAAATAATTAATAATTTTATCTACAAATAAAAATTTGATCCACTATAGACTTCTTTATATCCCTTAAATTTTCAATAGATATTACTTGTGCTTATTCACTTACCACAATCAAATTCTGAACAACATTGACCTTCTAGCAGTTGCTTTTCTTCTGGATTGTAAAATTCCTGGCAGTCAGGAGTGGGACATTCACCCGTACATGATGGTATATACCTGGGACAGCATCCTTTGGTTTCTAGCACCCATTCTTCTCCTGAAAATTTCAAAATGTACGGTTACAAATTTTCAGTTTGATTGAAACCTTTAACAAGACCTTTTTTTAAAGTTTTATATATTTTTATTTATTTATTTATTTTTATATATTTTTAATAAGACTCAAGAAGAAGGCATAAATGGGTTACTCTTTGTTTGCAGGAGAGTAAAAGAAATGGTTCTGCTAAAAGAACGCCTATTTTTAAAGGTTTTAAGGAATTTTATTTTTCACACAAAATAGTAGGATTGGTATATTTATGTTTAACTGGAGGATGTTAACCTTAAATCTGCTTATGACATCTAGGAAAATTTTTACAAATTAAATATTGTAGACATTGCTCCATTTGTGATTAAAAAGCTACAAGTTGAAAGGATAAATGCAGTTACATATCTGTTCTTTTTACCAGGCTTTAAGTCTTCTTTTTTAGGTAATTCCAAAACTGGACAATCTTCTGGGTCAACACAGACGCAAGCATACTCTGGACAGACTCCTGGAGCTTCTATTAGCTTCAATCGTTTACCGTATCCACAATCTTCACTAGGTTTAAGAGGTTCTAAGCAATCAGTTAATGGCTTAATTTTGCAAGTTTTTTGGAATCCGCAGCAATCATCAAACGTGCCTGGGACCTAAAAAAATGATTTAATCTTATTAAAAAATATATTATTTCATATGATAAATATTCATAGTGCAACAATAACATTTGTTATAACGTTAAAAAGAAAAGGGAATTATAGAATGTTATTACATAATTTTATTGATGTATAATTGAGAATTAACGTTGCCAAAATTCAACATAAACTTACTTCCTCAATTACATATCCTTCATTGCAAACCGGATCAAGAGGACATGAAGTTGTCTTGCAAATGGCAGCTCCATTACTACATTCGCAAGTGGTGCAATTGTCAGTTTTCCAAACGTCTCCTACTCGATGTCCCTCAGCATCACAAGTGGCACAGGCGGTCTCATTGACACAAGTTTTGTTATCTAAAACCTGTTAAAAATAAAGTTATCCATAAAAACCATAACAAACACTTCTGTATTTACTCTCTTTCTTCTCAAGACTAACCATGTTATTCGGACAGTAGCAACCATCTGATGAAGATACAAGACAAGATTTTGGATTTTTCTTCAACTCTTCATAATTGTCGCACGTTTTAACACACCCAGGTCCACATGCGACATATTCGAGATCTTTGGGAAAATATATTTTACACTCAACAAATTTAGAGTCTCCCCAATCTTTCTTATAATATTAAAAGAATTAAAACTACTTCAATGAAATACAATACAAAATAATGAAAATAGGTTTTGATTTGATAATTTTGTTGAAAAAGATAATCTTTTCTAACTAAACTAATAAAATTAATAACCACCGACATGAAAATTGCGTTTGATAGGTATTATTTGGATTAATTTATTAAATATTTAATTTTCTATTATCAAAAACTAATGAAGTATAAACGTTTGGGTTAAACTGTGTTATTGGAAACCGGATAAAAAAAATAGAAAACCTACGTTCAGGACATAATTTTGGACATAAATCATCACTTCTCCAATTCAAACAAACTCCGAGTTGAGAACATCTTCTAGCATATGCTTCTAAACTCTGACAAGCAGATTTTTCTGGGTCTATGGCAAGACATAAATCTAATTGACAAGATGACAAGTAGGCAACAGGATCTTCTAGTGGATGACACTAAAATCAAATTAATGGAAGTATTAAACTTTTGTTTTAAAAATAGTGCTTCCATATTAAATATATATCAATTTTCTCAAATATATTATTTAAGAAATAAATTCCCAAGTTTATTATTTATCAGTTTCCTCTTCTGATGAAAATATCCACAATAACACTAACCTCTCCGAATTTATCATTATCCATAAGTTTCAAACATGGATCAACATCTGGATGAGGAGGAATACAAGGAATGTCTTCTTTCTCATATACTTGACATTCTGAATTGGATTCAGGTTCAGATGCCCAACTCAGACCAAATTCTCTAACTGACTCTGTTATAGTACCATCTCTTTTCTTGAAGTCGTCTTCGGTATCAAAATTACAGTTTCCTGTAAGAAAAAGTTCCCTACTTGTTAATTACCTCTTTTTATAATTATTTTTGGTAAATGACACTTTACATAAAAAAATAATAATTAGACATTTAAACATACAGTAATTAAATTACCAAGAATATAGTTTATCATTGCTTACCACATAATCCTTCCAACTTATTTTTAA
Organism: Trachelipus rathkii; assembly: GCA_015478945.1. Classification (NCBI taxonomy): domain Eukaryota; kingdom Metazoa; phylum Arthropoda; class Malacostraca; order Isopoda; family Trachelipodidae; genus Trachelipus; species Trachelipus rathkii. The sequence continues at coordinate 141,540 of JABUQX010007599.1, read as the reverse complement.
AGAGATGTGAAGGTAATCTGATATTAAATCCAAAATTATCTTTCGTATACGAAACCTCCAGTTCAATTTCAGGAATAACCAAAGTTATTCGGTCCTCATCAGGATTTTCCATGGCGATCCAATCTTCCTTCAAAGGAAAAGTAGAGATTTCCAAACCGTCAATAGTCGTAACGAGAGAGTCGGTGGGAAGCAGTTTTATTAGGATGTCGTGGTCGCTGTACAGAACTTGGACACTTTCAGTACACATAGTTATTGGATCCTTTTGACATCTCTTGTTGTTATTAATAATCTACAAAAAACATTCAGGAAGTTTCCATTATTATTATTATTATTATTATTATTATTATTATTATTATTATTATTATTATTATTATTATTATTATTATTATTATTATTACAAACACACACACACACACACACACACACACACACATATATATATATATATATATATATATATATATATATATATATATATATATATATATATATATATATATATATATATATATATATATATATATATATATATATATATATATATATATATATTATATATACTTCTGCTCTTATATTACTGGTACTCGACAATTAATCGAAACATCATTACAGCTAAGCTTTTACAAAGGTTTAACATTCATTATACAGATTCTGAGTCTGAAGAGATAAACAAATATGAAAATTGATTTTCTTATGTTTCACCTGGAATTGATGCTTCCCAGTCGGATCAACATCTCTTGCAGCTACATATGGGCATTCGCCGTTGAAGGTGAAATTTTTACGATCAAACGATTTGAAATAGAGGATCTCCGTAACCTTCGCATATGCAATCTCGGCACGATTGAGGACAACGCAAGTGTTACCTTTCCTTACTAAACCGGGTTCACAGAAACAGCCAGAAACGCATGGTCCGTTTCGAGTTTGAGAAGAACATGTTTCTGCGTCATTCAGATTGTCACATGTCTTTTCGCAGGGAGCTTTATAACAGTCATTATATATTTCCCCAGGTGGACACTCTTTATCTAGGTTATATATATATATATATATATATATATATATATATATATATATATATATATATATATATATATATATATATATATATATATATATATATATATATATAAAATAATAATAATAATAATAATAATAATAATATAATAATAATAATAATAATAACAACAACTGTATATAGTAAGCGATCTTCAAGCTACTTACAACACTTTGTAACAATCCTCCAGTCAGCAACATTAGCATCAGGTTTTTTCTCTAAACAAGCTGTAATATAAGAAGCGAGAACGCCGCATTTACATTCTTCTTCTGTTTTATTTTCCTTAAGGCAAACGCAAAGTCGATCTACGCAGCCCTTCAAATAGTGTTCGACAGGCAAGACCTCATGGCACTCCGTAAATGGCTTTGAACTGTAATAAAAAATATCGATGGTGTTAAAATCATTCTTTTCTATATTTATATTCTGGTACTAATGATAACATAGAATATATGTTCTAGTATCGCCTATTTCCAACAACTTTAAAATTAAATTAGAAATATGGGTCAATTTCTTGCTACTTTAATTTTTTGGGATATCATATTTTTAAATTATATCCTAAATCCTGTTTAAATTACTGATGAGCTTTTACAAATGCGAATTATTACTCGATTAATACAGAACAATAATTAATGCAACAAAAACCAAAGTTTACAAATGAGGATTGTTAATCGATTAATACAGAATTATTTATTAATGCAACTGAAAAAGACCAAAGTTTACCCTATATATTTTGTAAAAAGTTTTCACAAGTAAAGCTAAAATAATAAATAATTAAAGAAGGGCTAAAAATTCAAGAACGCCGTGACATTAATACGTTAAAGAAAAACCTTGGACATTCCAAAAACCAAAGTTATACTTACTCAAGTGCATTACATAACATAAATGCTTTTTTGTTTTCTTCCGGCGAACATTTTTTGGGGGGTTTCTTGCAGTCACCTTCTGGCATAGACCAAGCATCTCCAAATTCTTTTGTTGTTGCTGCCAATGATCCATCGGGCTTCGTTCTGTCATCCACTGGTGAACCAGAGAAGAAACCACATAGACCATCCACTTGATATATGGCGTTATCACTTATCTACCAGATAATATTAACATTATTCTCTGGGGAAGTTAAGATTATATAATTATCTTAAAAGCAATAAAAGTCTTACCTCTATCTTTAGGTCTGTTTCTACATTCCAAATAACGGTGTAATTTCGTGATTCAGATTTATAAACGAGAGAATCGCCGAGTTTTGAGAGAGTAAAGAGTTTGCTAGTCTGACCAATTTTTTGAGCCTAGTAATCAATAAATGTTTTTAAATTGTTTTACAGAAAGTTATTTAGATTTAAAATTAAAATTTACCCACTGAAATGTATTAACAACGATACTTTGATTTTTAAAAATTAAATGTAACATACCTGAGAAATGGAATAGCTGTGACCGTCATACATTACAGTCAAATCTGGACTTAAGACTAGGGTGCTGTTGTTTTCCTTAATCCTTAAATATCTTTCACAGGGTTCTTCAGTACAGTTTTGATGTACTGATAAATAAAATATTAGAAATTAAAACTACTAATTCTTTTTCCATTTGAATATTTATGAAGTGCAGAAATTAAAAATTTTAAGTTGAAAAGTTTTATTAAATAAGTAAGTTTTCTTTAACATTATTTTGGAAAATGAATAAGATTCTAATATTTGGATCCAGACTTACATTATATAAAAATTATATGAAAATTCTAGTCTTTTATAATTAAAACTGAAAATCCTACTCACTTGATAATTGCCATTCCATAGATATCTTGTCTCTAACTAAGATATGATGACATATATCCATATGATACTCTGTGCCATCGAAGGTCGTAAAGTCTTTGTTTTTAAGCTCACAAGTTGGTATTACTATTTTCGGTGCCATCGTTGTTGGAGGTGGAGAACCAATTTTCTCTGGAGGAAAAAAAATGAATATGATGGAAAATAAACTTCTAAAATATGCAAATAAAAAACCAAGTGAAAATTAAAAATTATTAAAATATATAAAATGTTTGGAATACATTTTTTAATTATAATACATACTGCATTTGAAAATTGGGCAGGCATCGAAGGGATTTGCTTGATAAATCTCATCTCCAGGTTCACATACAGGTAGGGCAACCTATCCACAAAAAAAAATCATAGTCATAATTTTATTATTAATAAAAACCCATAAAATTGTACAAGGCATGAAATTTTCCATTACTTTTTTAAATTTTTTACCTCTCTACAAGGCATGTCTGTTATTGCTGGTGTTGTCAAAATCGAAGGGGTCGTAATTTTGATGCAAGTATATTGTGGGCAAAGTTCACCATCTGTCTGAACAAAAAGCGTGTGCAAGCCCTTGGGGCATTCCACTGGCGGGCAAGGAGTAGTTGTAACGATCGGGACACATTCATACTGTCAAGATGAAAGAAGTCTCAGTAAAATATACCTTGGAATAATATTAATAGTGAATAGCAAAACAAATATTCAAATCTTTATCGAGATTAATTCTTAATAGTGACTCGCTTCCAATATTCAAAACACTTGAATCTTTTAAGTTGAACAATTTTATTATTTTATATTTCAAGAATCTACGGCTTTTTACAAAGGAGTTATAATATCGTACTAAATAAATTATTTGCAACGAACTCATAAATTAAAAAATCAATTACTTACAGTTGGGCAAAGTGAATGAATATCTTTCAAATTTGGATAGTAAACATCGTATCCTTGAGGACAATTTGGTGGAGGACAAGGAGCAGTTGGTGGAGCGTTGGTTACGCATTTAAATTGGGGACAGCCATCATTCTCGTCATAGGCCTGTTGTTCATAGTTGCCAAATGTTTGTGAATACTGATCATACGTACTAGGCGCCACTTCTATATCATAACCATTGGGACAGGTTGGAGGTGGACAAGTATAAGGTTCTAATGTAGTTTCTGGAGCCTCGCACTCGTACTTGGGGCAAGCTTCATAAGACTAATTCAAAAGAAAAGAAATCACAAGAATAAAAAATACTTCAAACACCATTTTGTGGTATTTCAGTTGAACTGACTTTAATTTAAAAGCTTCCGTACCTACCTTTTTCGGAATCAGAATAATATTGTATCCAAACGGACAAAGAGGAGATGGGCAACTCATGGGTGTTGTGATATCTGGAGGTTTGCACGTGTACTGAGGGCAGACCACTTTATCTCCTTCTATTTCTAAGGTAAGTTCCCATTCTTCAGGACATTCAGGAATAGGACACTCTGAAATATAGGTTTATAATAGTACCTTTCATATAAAAAAAAATCCGATTTAAGGTATTACAGTTGAAACTAATGTTGTATCACAACATAGGATAAATTTATAACCTGGTGGAGCGAGAGTTGGACAGTCTACTTCATCATTCGGACAGTGTTCGATTCCGTCGCACCATTTTTTATCTTCAAGGCAGAAGTTGTTTGAAGTACATAAACGAGTGTTTTCAGGGCAAGGTTTGCAAACACATTTGCAGGAAGGAGTCTGAACAGGTCTCTCTCCCTTCAGGAAAAGTTAAATAATATATATATATATATATATATATATACTTATATTATATATACCAATTATAAATATATATATATATATATATAATTATATATAGTAACTATATATATATATAATACCTAATATTATTTAATATAATATATATATATAATATACTAATAATATATCTATATAGTAATATATATATATTAATATATATATATACCTAGTATAATATAGTATATATATAAATAATACTATATATATATTATAATATTATATATATATATAATACTATATATAATATATTATATATATATATATTATATAATAGTATAATACACTTATATATATATCCACTGCCATATACAATCGATTCTGTAATTCGAACACCATTTCAATAAACGAGTAAAAATGCGTAAAGTCAAATTGAAACTTTGAATAAAGCAGCTTCACACTTTAAAAATATTTTTAAAAAAAGTAAGTCTATGTAAACTAAGTAAAAACAAAATATCCTTTTCTTACCAATTGAATCATGATTATCTTTTATATTTATAATTTATTTCACTTGTCATTGTAAATGACTCGCTCCAATAGCCGCTTTCTTAGACTATTCATTACTAATTTAAAAAAAATCTTACTTTGTTTTAATTAGTTCTATTCTAACTGGAGGCCGAACACATACCAATAAATATATATAAATATAAATATATTATATATTACTATATATATATATATATATATAATATAAAAATATATATATAATAATATAACTATATATATATATATATATACATATAATAATATAGGCAAATGTAGAAAACTGTACTTGTACCGATGTACCTAAACTTAAAACCTAATCTAACAACCTAAATTAATTTTCTATTATTACAGTTTGTATAATATATAAAACAATGTACGCTAGCCTTGTGAGGTGTTGACTATATCCTCACTTAGTTACATTTACAGTTTGTACCAAATGGCCATAATAGATAATATAATATATATAAATATTATAAAATTATATATATAATTATATATATATATATATATATAATAATATTATTATAGATATATATATATTATATATCCTACCTCTTCGGTACACTCGTCGCATTCAATTGGTTTGCATTCCGTTATTCCACTACCATGACACTCGCAGCTTTCACATTCCTTATTTTCAAAATAAGTTCCTAGGGTGTATCTGTTATAAAGAAAGTGAACAGTTTTTATGAGTTGAATTATAGAAAGACACTCAGAGAGATGAGCAGAGATATTCGTAGAGAAAATAATTATCTCAAAATTGAAATACGCCAAAAAATTATTGTAAAAAATGACACATGAAACTATTAAATTACAAATAAATTTACAAATTAATTTAAGATATAAGAATTTACTTTAGTTTATATAAATTACCTTTAAATATAATTTACTTGTTGTTCTAATAAGTATTCATTTTATTTCTGGCTATATTTTCAAATGTTTTAGTTGATAATTATAAATAAACTTAAGAAAATTGTACAATCAAGACTTAAAATCTTTGCATTTAGAGAGAGGTAAAATGTTTTATCCATCAAAATTTTCTTTTATCAAAACGAAAAAGTATTTCAACTCAAAAAATGATTAACTAACTAACTAAAACTAAGTAATTAACTTTTTTTTTATCTCTCCCTCTCAATATATGTGTGCGTGAATGCGAGTGAATAATTATGAAATTAAATATTAAAATAAGAATCGCAAATATTTACTTTACTCCTTCATGGTAACAAGGGCAAAGGATTTCTGGGACACAACCTTGTCCGTCAAATTTTTCGTTCTTTCCACAAGGGTAACATTTATCGAAATATTCGGGAGGCAGATCGGGACAAGCTTCGCAATATGGTGGAGGAGGAACTGGTCTTGTAGGGGTTGGGGTTGGTTTTGTTTGAGCTGTTAAAAATAAGCGAGAAATATGTTTTCACATTTATTACAAAGTATCAAAAAAACGTTTTGCTTTAATATAATATACATATTTTTTAATGTTAATAGAATAAAATATCTACTTTATGACCCTTTCCCCTCCAATATATATATATATATATATATATATATATATATATATATATATATTATATATAATATATATATATATATAATATAATATATATATATATATATATATATATATATATATATATATATATATATATTCCAATTTAAATTGATGGAAAAGATTAGTAAATAAATTTAAATTAAATTAAAATACCATTTTTGTACGAAGAAAAGCTTCAGTAAGTTTAAGTACATTTGCCCATATTAAAAAAATATATATAAAATATATTTAGGTAACCTTACCAAACCAATATTTTTACACATATATCTACATAATTAATATAGGAAATATTAATTGAAAATTTTAATTTGGTTATATGGTATCGATGCTTGAAAGGCAAAACGTCATAAATAACAATTTTGGTAAAATTATATGGTATCGATGCTTGAAAGGCAAAAGGGCATAAGCAACAAGTTTGGTAAAATTATATAATATCGATATATTTAAAGGCAAAACCAAAAGATTTGGTAAAATTATAAATATATAAAATATATATATATATATAATTTTACCAAAATTGTTGTTTGTGACCTTTTGCCTTTAAAACATCGATATTATATAAATTTTACCAAACTTGTTGCTTATGCCCTTTTGCCTTTCAAAATAATTAATATAGGAAATATTAATTGAAAATTTTAATTTGGTTATATGGCATCGATGCTTGAAAGGCAAAACGTCATAAATAACAATTTTGGTAAAATTATATGGTATCGATGCTTGAAAGGCAAAAGGGCATAAGCAACAAGTTTGGTAAAATTATATAATATCGATATATTTAAAGGCAAAACCAAAAGATTTGGTAAAATTATAAATATATATAAAAAATATATATATATAATTTTACCAAAATTGTTGTTTGTGACCTTTTGCCTATAAAACATCGATATTATATAAATTTTACCAAACTTGTTGCTTATGCCCTTTTGCCTTTCAAGCATCGATACCACATAATTTTACGAAAATTGTTATTTATGACGGTTTGCCTTTCAAACATGTAAATAATGATACCGATGCGGCGCAGCAGATCAAATTATGATGCTCCATTTATATGAGCGCTTAAAAAATCGGCGTTAACGCCTAGTGTCTAAAGCCTGTACAAGAGTTTCAAACGCTCGTATAGACAGAGCAATATTTAATATATTTAATTTATTTATTTATTAATTTATTTATTTAATTATAGATGGAGCAATATTTAATTTATTTAAAATTAATTTATGTATTCATTTAATTTTATTTATTTATTTAAAATATAGATGGAGCAATATTTAATATATTAAATTTATTTAATATTTATTTATTTGTTTATTTATTTATTTAATTAATTTAAAATATTTAACGTTAAACTTACGGTAAGGTTTGAAACATCCTTTGATTTCGATCCTCATGGCAATATTTACGTTCCATGTGACAGGAACAATTTCCAAGTATTGAGCTTCAATCACTCTGTCAAAAGTGTTCTCAATCGGTGTACTTGAATCGTAATTCCCAGAAAATACCTTATATATATATAATATATATATATATATATAGAATATAATATATAATAATTATATATATATTATATAATATATAAATAGATAATATAATATATATATAATTATAATAGGAACTTCTTTTAAAGGTAGTTAACCGATATATATCAACGAACAATGTAATCGGATTTTGTTCGCATATTTCAATTCAATAGCGCAAAAAGGTTTCAATAACAGCTTTTCTTTTTTTTTAATGAATCCCTTAGACTAAATAAATTAATAGGACACAGACATTTTAACACTCTAAAATGTCCTACTAAAAACTGTTGACGCATGCGCTAACAAAAAAACATCTTGAACGTAAAAACCGTACTAAAATGTGACTAGAAGTGTATAAATTGTTCCAAAATATTTATAAAAAACTATATATAATAGTGAAGCAAAATTATTTAAAAATATGTTCCTTTATAAAAGATTATAAAATAAGGAAAAAGAATTTGTATAATCATAGCACGGTACAAAAAACGGTATGCTTCATTCAAATTTAAGATTACCAATGTTATTAATTAATTTCTAGTGACGTAAAAATGCTGCTGTAAATTTTCAGATAATAATTTATTTAATTATTAGTATTAATATATCTATATTATATAATATTATTATTATTATTATTATATTATTATATTATTATGGTTAAACTAAGAAGTTACCCGCATGATATCTCGAAACTAATATAGATACAAGAAAACTATAACATATATGGAATCAGCGTAGGAAATTATTATAGGAAAAGGAAGAAAAAAAATTTTACTTTTTTTTTTAAATTTTTTTATATCCAAAACCTACGATAGGTACAATAAAACTAATAACATATTAGAATCAGCGTATGAAATATGTTTGAAAAAGATTTTTTTATATTATTTTTTGTTTTTAACTATAAAGAATACCCAGGGTAAAACCGCAAAGATGCAAAATCGGTCTCTCGGCCTCCTGGCACTACGTTTGACTTATGCCCCCCCCCGGGAGGGTCGCGAACCCCGCTCTTGTATTTGGTGTCGCGGGTTCCTCCGCCCCCCCTACGGGTATGAAAAACGTCCCCCTCTGTCCCACCGCGCTCGAGCCCCCTAAAAAATATTTATACGCTGATTCCATATATTTTTAGGTTTTCTTCTATCGTATTTTTGGAGATATAATAAAAAATATATAAAATTTTTTTTTCCATTTTCCATACAAATTTCATACGCTGATCCATATATTATCAGTTTTCTTGACTATCTTAGTTTCGAGAATTCATGGGTAACTTCTTAGTTTGGCCACTTATTTATTATTATTATTATTATTAATATTATTATTATTATATATGATTATTATTATATATTTATATATTATTATTATATATTATTACTAAAATATTTTAATAATCATAATTGAAAAATTTTTGGAAAGTAATTCTGTGAAGCAATATAATTATAAATCAAATAGAACTGCAAAAAGCAAAATAATAGTCCTCACACTATTCTTACTTAACTCAACAAAAGTACTGCAGGTGTCAGAAATCTAAAAAAAAGTACCAAAAATTATCATTGCCTGCTTACTAGGAATTGGCCCTGTTGACGCATGCGCCAACAAAAACACTGTAGGGTTCCATAGGGGTCAGAATTTCATATCATGACTATTTATCTAACTTCCTTTTAAAGGATATATCTATATATATTATAATATATATATATATATATATAGAATATATAATATATATATAGATATAATAAGTATATATATATATATAGATAATTATATATAATATATTGTTTAGTTTTTTTGCAGTAGTTTATGTTTGCGGTTAATGATTATAAATATTAACATTTCCAGAATTGGGGGTAACCCTCTTGTGCAGATTAATTTTTTAAAAATAATAAACAAGTAAATAATTCTACATAATTTTTGGAAATTTTTATTAAAAAATTACCTTATCTTCCCCTGTTTTGGGGTCTGTGAGAGTGCTCCAAGTTTTTCCGTCTGGCGAATATCGAACATAGTATGATTCAACGAATTCATCTGATTCGTCACGACCTTGTGTGATCACACCCGTTATCTTGCTAGGTTGTAAGAAATCAAACTGAAATGTATTTCATAATTGTGCTAAATTCATTTTTGTTTAAGTTACGCTTTAAAACAGATCAAATGAAACTGAAATTTATTAAATAGCTGTAGTTAATTCAATCTAGTTTTAAATTGCGCTTCAAAGCAGATAAAAATTAAACTGAAATATATTAAATAATTGTAGTTAATTCATTCTTGATTTAAGTTAAGCTCTAAAACAGTTAAAATTAATCCAAAATGTTTTTAATTTTTTAATAATTGTAGTTAACTCATTATAGGTCTAAGTTACGCTTTAAAACAGATAAAATCAGATTGAAATGTATTATGTAATTGTAGTTAGTTCATTATCACTATTTAAGTTACGCTTTAAAACACAAAATGAAATTGAAATGTAGTAATTATAATTAATTCATTCTTGGTTTAAGTTATTCTTTATAACTTATTAAATGAAACTGAAATGTATTAAATAACTGTAATCAATTTATTCTAGGTTTAAGGTACTCTTTAAAACAGAAAAAATCAAACTGAAATGTGTCAAATAATATACTTAATTCATTCTTGGTTTTAGTTACGCTTTAAAACAGATAAATGAAACTGAAATTTATTAAATAATTACAGTTAATTTATTCTTGGTTTAAGTTATTCTTTAAAACACACAAAATCGAACTTTAATGTACTGAAAAATTGTAGTTAGTTCCTTCTAGGTTTGTTATGTTATATAACGAATAAAATTAAATTGAAATGTATTAAGTAGCGGTAGTTAATTCATTCAGTTACCCTTGAAAGTATAGATAAAATCAAACTGAAATTTATCAAATAATAATAGTGAATTTATTCTTGGGGTAAGTTACGCTTTGAAACAAACAATAGAAATAAATTAAATAATTATAGTTAATTCATTCTTAGTTAAGTTACTCTTTGAAACAGATAAAAACAAACTGAAATACATTTAATGATTGCAGCTTGTGCCTTATTAGTATCCAGCAGCAATTGTCCCTCTTTAGTATCCAGCTTTGCTACCCATGCACCTCCACTTAATCCCTGAACCACTTTGTTATTTAGTCTGACATTTTCCTTTCCATAAAAGAAGTCCATGTCATTTAATATTGATGATACTTGAATTTGAGATTCTCCTAATTCTCCATTTTCAAGACCCATTTCTTCATCACAAATTGGCGGTTCTTTTTTAATTAAAAATAAAGAAATAGAAATTTATACAAACCTTTAGAAAAAAAATAATACAAGAATGAACAAAATGTATTTCTTTCACTGTTTAACATTGCACCATTACTGATAACAAACACTTTCTTACTGGGAGATGTCGGAACTGGAGTTGGAGTAGGCATCGAGCAACCAAGGATTTCTACTCGCATTGCTATCCCTCCAGACCACGTAAGTGGGAAAAATCTGATATATTGGGCTTCCAAAGGTCCAGAAAATAAGTTGAGCTCTTCTATTTTACTTACTTTGGGACCACGGAAAATCTTTTAAATAAAATTTAAAAGAATTTGTAAGTTTAAATTTTAAGAAACTAAAAGCAAGTAAATCATCACAAACATATCTAGATATTAAATTCAGGCAAAAAATTATTACCGGTGGATAAACTGGACTCCATGCAATATCATCATCAGATACGGTTACCTCTAATGAAGTCACTCTATCATTAGATTTTGATGAACCAGCTATATAGAATCCATATATAGTTTTCACTTCTCCCAAATCAATTTGTAGGTATTGATCTTCGGTACCTTTTGGGATCCATGCACCACCTTAAACGAAAATTCTATTAGTTACAAGTCTAACTAGAAAAATCAGGAAATGTAAAAAAAAAAAAAATCTCAATAAAAAAATCAAATCAAATCAGGAAATTTAATAAAAACAAAAAAACAAAACTCAATGAAAAAGTTTCTTAACTAAACTATATCAATATTTAATAATTAAAATAGATATAAAGAAATACCTTTCTGTATTTCGCTATTGAGCCTTGAACTCGCTGGTCCAAATGTTGAACTGATAGAAGAAGTCGCAGAGAAAGCAGAATCATCCACAAACTCAAGAAGGTCAATATATCTATTGATTTCATAAAGTTTTAAAACTTTTTAGTTAATATTATTTTAATTGCCGTGTTCCTTAATAATTTGTAGTGGTAAAATTTATTATTTTATAAGGATTAAAAGTCTTAAGTGAATATTACTTAGGTACATTTTATAAAAATTAAAAGTCTTAAGAGATAATTACTTTGTCATGTAATTGCTTAATAATAAATATAGAAATTTAGTGCCTGTGAAATCTATGATTTCATGGAATTTTTTAAAATCTTTGCTAATACATTAATCACCATGTTCCTCAACAATAATAAGTATAATATAGTTAAAAATCAATAGAGATTTATAGATATCATAGAAAGAAATAGAAATAAAATTGATTATAATCGAACGATAAAAGATATGAGTATTATAACCCATAAATCATAAATAAATATATATATATATATATATATATATTATATATTTATATTATATAATTATATATATATATTAATATACTAATATATATATTATATATTATTATACTATATATAGTATATACTATATATATAATATATATAGATATATATATATATAGCTTATATATATATATATAATATATTATATATATTAAAAGTTTAAGTTTTCTAATTTATGGGTTATTAGACTTGTATTTTCTTTATCGTTCATTTGCTAAAACTAACTTTTCAGGGTCACAAACTGAAGGAGGTGTTGGCGTTGTGCGAACCAAAAGAGTAGGTCGAGTTGCCATTGTGGTTCCTGATTAAAGAAATAATAATAATAATAATAATAATAATAATAATAATAGTAATAATAATAATTAATAATAATAATAATAATAATAATAATAATAATAATAATAATAATAATAATAATAATAATAATAATAATAATAATAATAATAATAATAATAAATAATAATAATTGTAATAATAATAATAATAATAATAATAATAATAATAATAATAATAATAATTTAGAATATTTGCCATTAATTATTATTATTATTATTATTATTATTATTATTTATTATTATTATTATTATTATTATTATTATTATTATTATTATTTAATGTTTGCAATATAAATTGTTAGCTAATTGCCCCTTGATACAGGAAGATATATTTAAGCAAATGCGTAAAAGCAATTAAACTGTAAAAAATGTAAGTCTGATAATCCACAAACCATTATTCAAAAATGGGCTTTATGTAATGGTTAAATAAAGGTAAATTTAGATACTAAAATTTTTTTTACCGTCCAATTGTTTATGTAATCTTTGAGGTAAATTTATTCTAATAAGACCCGCCGTACATTAGCTACAATTTTTTTTATGAAACCTCCAATTTTTGTTTGGATTATCAAAAATTGCACGAGAAATGCATTTTGTTTTTAATTTTGAGGAGTGACAAAACTTTTTATAAGCATTTTTTTATTTTGATTTTAATATATATATTTTGCTATTTCTGATATATATATATATATATATATATATATATATATATATATATATATATATATATATATATATATATATATATATATATATATATATATAAATTCCTTTTTTCCTATATCTGAAACACCGAACATTTCATACAGCAATAGTAACTAATGTACGGCGAACCAAAAATGTTACTACATTTACCGCAAGTGCAATAATATCTGATTTTAAAGTCGTAACACACTCCGTTATCCTGATCTTCATTTTTGCACCTCAAACCAAAGTTTTTGTCACACCGAACACCTTTATTGACAGACAGATCCATCCCGTTAGTAGCTTCCAAACATTCAATTTCTGATATATGACCCTGAGGGATTTATATCAGAGGGAGAAATAAATATTAATAAAATCTTTTACTTATTTCATAGATTTTTTTATAATTTTAATATAATTTTATATAAGTCGTATAAAGTTATGAAGCCATAATATATATATATCATATAAAGCACAGTATAGATATATAATATATATATAATATATATATATATATAATATATATATATCATATATATATTATATAATTTTATATATCTATAATAATTATAATTTGATTTGATTAAAATCTTTTGTTTTTTTTTAATTTGTTTATAGGAAACCAATTGTAAAATTATTTTCTAACTATTGTTAACTGCTAATGGAATGATACTTGTGATATTTTTAATTTTTCAATAAAACACTACTACTATTATTAACTAAACTACTAAGACTATTACACTTATTACTAAAATACTTCTACTACTATAATATCACATTAGATACTATTAAAAAGTTCTAAAGGAGGTATGATTTTGATCTTTCATTTTTGAATAAAAATACTATTACTATTAACTGTACTGCTGCTTCTACTGCTGCTGCTGCTGCTACTACTACTATTGACAGAGTACTAATCTTATAATCAACGATTATTATAGAAATTGTTAAATTTTCAGATACGGCTACGATTTTACATATTTTTTTTGCACATATATATTTTTATCTATTAAATTATGTATAAGTTAAGTACTTCTAAACAGAAGGAGTATTTCTCTTGCAGATGCTCCAGCGTCTGGAATTCAGTGTCCCCATCTTCTAACCACGGCTTATGTTCATTAATCCAAGGCGAATAACCATCGCACGGAACCAAATCAGTTGTTATTGCTGGCGCTGCAATAAAAAGCAAAATCAGATTTATAAAAACTGTCAATAAAAAAATTTTTTTTCGATTGTTTTAAATCGGTAAATGGTTATTTAATAATATTTATTGTAATTAAAAATAATTTACCTAATGTACTCTTTAATTTGTCTTTTGGAGTAGTGGAAACACCTTCTTCACATTCGCAAAACAGTGAAACTTCATAATCGTAACAATCTTCCCTATTTTCATCGTTTCTGCATATAAGTCCTTCTTCTGTGTTACACGTTATTGTTTGTCCAAGTTCAGCAGCAGGAAGCTTTGCTATTTAAATATAAAATTTAAAAATGGGGATCTGACACTGACACCATTGTATTTTTAATGGAACCCCGTGAAGATCATATATATATATATATATACGTGTATATAATAAAAATAGTATCAATAATATATAATTTTACATATATAGTTTGTACAATATATATATATATAATATATATATATATTATATATATATATATATATATATACAGTATATTATATATATTTATATTTTAATATTATATATATATATTAATAATATTTAATTAAATATTTATATTTAATATTAATATATATTATATTAATTATAATATATTAATATAATTATAATTAATAATATAATTAATATATATATAATTATTTATATATATATATATATTATTATATATTATTATAATTATATAGGTGATCTAGTACCTCCTAGGAAGAGCTATAAAAATACAAACAAATTCGCTTATATATAAAAATACTAATAATAAATAGGCTTATAAATAGGGATAATAATACAGAAGTATAGTAATATAACAAACAAAAGTGACGTTGAACCATCCACTCCTATTAATTTGTAGCAGGTAAAACAAAAGTTAATATTATAATAATATAAATCGATTGAGAGCATTATTTTGTTTTAAGGAGATAAAAATCAAAATTATCATATTATATAATTAATTAATTAATTATTATATATTAAAATATTATATAATCTTAACTCATTAATTATAGTATCTTAATTATTAATTATTTAATCATGGAATTGTTTGTTTTATTATGTAATTATATATTATTTATTTATTGAGTTTATTTATTTATATTTAATTTTACAAAATTTTTTAACCTTTAAATCTTCCTATCTGGTATTTTGTTAAATTAAACATGTATTGTATTCCTTTTTTTTTTAGGGACTGAGCCACGGGGGGAAGAGTAATATAAGTATAGTTATTACATGAAAGGTAATACAGGGCGGCCAACAAGCAAAAATAAAGATATGAGAAGTGAGAGCAAATCAGAGTAAAAGCAGTAGAAGGGAAGAAACTCGAGGGGGATTAGTAAACCGCTCACCTTCCCTCGATTACCCTTGCCTAGTAGGCGCACAGATGTGCGTCAGCGTGGAGGCAGGCAGAAACGCGGCGACTCCCTACGGACGAGAGGAAGAGTTGATATGGCGGGACATAAAAGAAGGCATATGGACCGTTCCAACAACACGATTGTGACCTCGAGAGAGAGGACCAAGAAGAGCGGGGTTTCCCTGAGACCCTCAGAAGGAGGCACCCCGACGCAAGGGAGAGGGGAGGTCATCACATATGAGTGATTGTTCCAAACCTCATTCACTACAACCTG
>JABUQX010007599.1:112500-120000 GCA_015478945.1 Trachelipus rathkii | reverse complement strand
TGACCATGGACAATCTTAGTGGCGTGTTAGGCCCATTTCGATTTGAAACAACGTATAGAGTCACCCTTCAAAATTTATGGCCAAGTGGGATTATCCGTCTATGGTGAGCCGGCTGTTGTCTGCGGTGTAGGAGTGGGTCATCTAATGAGTTGATGAATTTAATCGCTATTTTAGTACGTTGAGACTGGTCTTGGCTCAATCGTGGTTAAGAACAGTCGCTTATACTTCATCATCGTACAGCACGCTGGTTAAAAAAATCCGGATGTGTAGATGAGTGGTAGTGCGTCCTCGTTGGGAATCGACTGGGCATGGGGAGACAGAAGAAAGAAAGTGGCATGAGTCAGTCAAAGGAGCTGGAAGAGAGAAATGTGAGTTTGGCAGAGAGGGAGAAAAAGGTGCATAACAGGAGTGAATGTGGGGGTTGTTGTCGAGGAGATTTAATGGGTTGGGCCCACTGGGCCAGCAGCCAAGGAAATGTGGATACCCAAACATTGCGAGATGGTAGTTGAGGGTTCCATGTCCAGTGGTCCCATGAAAGCTCTAGGGTGGATTATTTTTTCTGACTGCGAGATGTTCTCACATTTGGTATTATTTTAGGGGCGGTAAGGCTGGGCTTTCTTTTCTACTTGCTTTATATTCTTCTACTATTTTTATGTTTCCGGTATATGTTACGAACCTTGCCTCCAGTCTGGGGCGAGATTAGAATGGGTGTGTATGATGAAGTATTTTTTTCTATTTCCAGGAAATATTGAATATATTATTATATATATATTATATATATCATATATATTAATAATATTATATATATAGTATATATTATATATTATTATTATATTATATATAATATATATTATATATATATATAATGCAGTTTCTCATAAAGTTTGTACTTGTAAGCTTGTGTACTTGAATACCATGCTCTTGTATCTTGTACTCGTATCTTGAAACAAATTCTAGAGTATTGTACTTGAACATTCTAGAGTACTTGTACTCTGTCTTGAAAAAATGATGTATTGATATAATTTTAAAGATATAATATTATATATATATAATATATATATAATATATATTATATATTATATATATATATATATATATATATATATATATATATATATATATATATTATATATATATATATTATATTTATATATATATTATATATGAAGATGATTTAATACCCAATTGCATCACAGAAGCAAGATATATTAAGTGGTTTTTTTCGCAAGGTACTTCAGTATGTAGATTTTTTAAAATCTGTGAGAAGTTGCGAATCAACCCACGGATGTTCTTTTCATAATTCAAATATAAGGAGTCCATTCATTACATGCTGTAATATATAAATTATATATATATATATATATTATATTATATATATTATATACATATATATATATATATATTTATATATATTATATATTATATATATATATATATATATATATATATTATATCATAATTATCTCTCTCTTGGATCCCCATAAACTGGAGGTGGGGTGAGCAGAAATGCGTCGGATCTGAGGCATGCATGAGCATTCTTAGCGACCCTTTAGTAGTTCGCCTCAACAACATGGGGATATGCGTGAGGGAATTTTTTTTCCTCCATACAGGGGATAATATATATATATATATATATATATATAAATATATATAAATATATATGTATAAAGATTTAAATTATATATATATATATATATATTATATATATATATATAATATATATATATATATAATAATATATATATATATATATATATAAACTATAATAAAATTTAAATTAAATCAAAAGTTAAAATTAAATATAAAAAAAAAAAAAATGGACAATAAATTTTGGTCCTCCTTAAATTTAAACAAAAATTCCTTTTCTGATAATCCGAACAAAAATGGGATCGGTTTCATACAAATACAAAAGAGTAGCTAATGTACGGCAGGTTGTAATGTAAAAGAATTTATAAAATTTACAAAAAATACCTGATTTTAATGAGGGAAAGCGGAGGTTGCGTTGTGAGCACAGTACTTGGTTTCGTCTCCAAAATCTCAGGAAGAACTGACGATGAAATTTCTGGTTCAATTGGTTCATCAATACAACCAGCAGTTTTTTCACAGTTCAATACATTATCATCGCATGAACACCATTCGCATTTTGATACTTGCATCCTCATTCCTCCCTATAGAGTACAGGGAATTAATATCAATTAATATTTGAAAAATATTTTGAATATATTCGAATATTTTGTTAATTAAGCAGTAAATATTATTAATAAAAGCAATTAACATACCGGTAAAGGTTGGCCATTTGGAAGGTGACAAGTACATTGATCAATATTTACACACGTCGAATTATCTGCCATGTAAAGTCCATCGGGGCAAGCCTCTTTTTTGTACGGTTCCATACAAGCTGGAGCACAATCTTCATCAGACTAAAAAACAAAACAAAATTCACGATAAATAACTGTTAAAATCAGAAGTTATTCCTAAAATAATGGTGTCATTCTTGAAATACTGGTAAGTTATTAATGAAATAATGACAAGTTGGTCATTAAGTAATGTCACGTCATTCCTTATATAATGGCAAGTTATTCTTGAAATAATGCCAAGTTATTTTTCAAATAATAGTTAGTTATTCTGCAAATGATAGTAAGTTATTTTTGAAATAATGATAATGTTATTCTTGAAATATCAAATCTAAAGGCAATTTTTCAA
The DNA here is from genome assembly GCA_015478945.1 of Trachelipus rathkii. Taxonomy (NCBI): domain Eukaryota; kingdom Metazoa; phylum Arthropoda; class Malacostraca; order Isopoda; family Trachelipodidae; genus Trachelipus; species Trachelipus rathkii. The sequence continues at coordinate 117,297 of JABUQX010007599.1, read as the reverse complement.
AAATCTATGTAAAGTTTAGCTTTTAATATTGACGTTTTACACCAGTTTCACAATAAATATTTGAGAAACTTTTAAATATATATATATATATATATATATATATATATATATATATATATATATATTATATATATATAATAATATTATTATATTTAATTATATATATTATTATATATTATATATATATATATTTAGTATTTGTATATACTATATATATATATATATATATATATATATATGGTCAAAAAATAAACAAAAATATTTTAGACTCACTGGACATTCCCCACCCAAGTTTAAATAATGCCTGTAAAACAAACAAGTTCTGTGACACTCTATTGCACATTCAACTCTTACAGTTTCTTCTTCACATTCTGCAGAGATATAAATGACAAACAGTTGAAAAAATGACGTTGAAATATTTAGATTTAATATAGAAATGTATTGGTTAATAATATGGCTGTATGATGTTTATATATTTATAGGATTTTCATCAACAGAATGACTTGATTGAAACATACTCAGGTGATATATATATATATATATATATATATATATATATATATATATATTATATATATATATATATATTATATATATTATTATAATATATATATAATATATAGTATATATTATATATATATATATATTATATTTGTTTAATATATATATATATATAGATTATAAAATATATATATTATATATATATATATATTATATATAGTGTTAAATTAGATGCATCTATTTATTATTTTTAAGTTTTTTTAAGTTTTCATATATTAGTTTTTTTTTTTACTCTAATCTATCTAAAAAACGAAATAAAAAAAATAGTAAATATGTAAAGTAAGAGTTCTGTGACCAGCATGAATAATATATATTAAAACAAATACTAAAATTATATTGCAATACGTACTCTCCCCAATAACTGGCCATCCGGGGTAAGGTGTAGTTGAGGGTATTCCAGCTGGAGTAAACTTTTCCTTTGGATCATAAATTTCATCAGACTCTAAATTAAGTAAAGAAACAGAAAGGATATTAGGAAATATTAAGAAAAAATATATATAAAAGTCTTAAATACTGTAAAATGATCTGGGTGTCCAATTAGTCTTGGTAATTCATCCTCCAATGTCACCAACAATGGAAGTCATAAAGAATTTATTTAAACTAAAGAAAAGCAAAATCGATCTTTACTTAATCTTTTTAAACAGTAGTAAATCTTTTTATAGCGGTGGTTAAGTTACAGTAAACTATATGTGTTAACTACTGTATTGCTTTTTTAAATTGGCGAGGACTTACCACAATTACAGAACACTCGAATAGCATAATCTTGGCACTTCTTTGACCTTGCTTGTAAGGCATTAACCACAGGTCAATCCAAAGAGAGGCTTCCTTCGTACATGTGCGTACATGTCAAGCTGAATTCAGTGTTAAGTCCGCACATTTGTAAGAGCTTTGAATTTTGGCATGGAACGTCCCTTCGTGAATTTTTTACGTCCCTTTTGTAGGGCAATTGGTCTACAGTTATGTAAAGTAAAAATAAAAACAACTTTATACTCGCATATATTATTTAAAACAACAACAACAACAACAACAACAACAACAACAACAACAACAACAACAACAACAACAACAACAACAACAACAACAACAACAACAACAACAACAACAGCAATAATAATAATAATAATAATAATAATGAGGAAATTGGTCTACGGTGATGTAAAATAGTAATAATAAGAACTATACTGGTATCTTATATTATTATTATTAATAATAATAATAACAATAATAATAATAATAATAATAATAATAATAATAATAATAATAATTAATAATAATAAACCAAACGCTTTGACATCAAATAGAGGTATAATTAAGCTTACGTTTTGACTTCCCTATAATAACCACATTCGATCTTGGTGATGTAAGCCTTAGGACAAATGTTTAATCCTTCTCTTATGATAACGTCGATGAGTTCGTAATCTCCGCCCTTAATCCTTGGATGAGTCACATTGAACCACTCTGTCCAGTAGGGCTCTACACAGCCCGTTAATGGAGGTAGAGGAGTTGTTGTGTAGACTTCTGGTAATTTAAAATTAAAATTATTAATACAGTAGAATATCAATAAATCTAAACAGAAATTAATTATATTATTATTATTATTATTATTATTATTATTATTATTATTATTATTATTATTATTATTATTATTATTATTATTACAGTAAATTAATGAATAGATAAGAAAATTATTATTATTATTATTATTATTATTATTATTATTATTATTATTATTATTATTATTATTATTATTATTATTATTATTATTATTATTATTTATTATTATTATTTTATTATTATTATTATTATTATTATTATTATTATTATTATTATTATTATTATTATTATTATTATTATTATTATTATTATTATTATTATTATTATTATTAATAAATTATTTTAATTTTAATATTATACTATGTATTGATTAAAGAATTACCTTTCCCTGGAGGTTTAGTCAAGCCTTCAAGTGAAACGGTTGTGACTTTGCAAGAACAAAAGATTCTTACTTCGTAATCCTAAAATAGAAAAAGTAAATGAGAAAATAAATTGAAAAGAAGAGAAAAAGAATTAAAAAGAAATATAATAAAGAGTATTTGGATAGTTTTAAATAACATAATGAGGAAAGGTTAGATATGTGTGTGTAGGTGTGTGTGTGTGTGCGCGTGTGTGTGTGCGTGTGTGTGTGTAGATGTGTGTGTTTGTGTGTGTAGGTGTGTGTGTGTGGGTGAGATATATATATATATAATATATATTATATATAAATATATATATAAATAAATATATAGTGTATTTTATTTATATAGTTACAATAAATATTATTATATATATTATATATATCATATATATATAATATAATATATATAATATTATATTATATATATATATATATATATATATATATATAAGATCCTTACAGTTCACCCTTTCACATATACCATAAAAAAATAATTTCCTTTTTTGACCTTCCATAATACCTCTAATACAGTTGTTCTTAACCAGTTTTGAGTTGTCATAATTTTAACAAACGGCTCTCTACTTTGTCATAAGATTTAGTTACTGGTTCGCTTCCGTGTTAAATTAAACAGCAAGAGACTTAACTGCCAGTTCACTTACTGTTCTTAACCAAGGATCGCGACCCAAACTGGGGTTGACAAAACTTCAAGAACAAAAAAAATGGGCGTAGATTGAAGAGTATTTTACTACACTTTGCGTAATAATTAATATACTTGTTTATAGCACTACATATTATTATATTACTTATATTATTACATTGTTTATATTAGTAGGATTTTTAATATCAAAATAGACCCTTCAAAATAGACCCATTGGTCGCGAAGTTGATCGTCTTGTGTGGTTTGGGTCGTGTCCAAATAAGGTTAAAAACCTCTGTCATGGTAAATGTGTAAGTAAATATATCACATTATAAATTGTGGTTGGAGACCGCATTAATAGAGTTAGAAAACTACTTAAATTGGAATTTAGAAGACGTACACACACGCTATTAGAATTAGAAGACACAACACCACTTGAATTAGAACTAGAATGCGTAACACTACTAGAATTAGAAGGCATAACGATACTTGAATTAGAATTAGAAGGCATAACACTACCTGAATTAAAACTAGAAGGCGTAACACGATTAGAATTACAATTAGAAAGCATAAAGTATCTTGAATTAGAAACTAATCTCAGTATGATACTATTTTTCCATCTTAACTTCTTGATATCGTTATATAAACTTCTTTCCTATGTTATATGACTGTACCTAGAGGTAGATTCCCCTTTTAAGCATGTTGCATGTGCTCTATATATTCTGATCACAATCGTTATACAAATTAACTTTTTTTCTGTTTTAAATTCGAGAGCGGACCTTCCCAACGAAAGACATTTACCGTACCTTTAGGCCATCGCGAGTTCAAGACAAGGCAACCTATTGCCGAGAGGGCTCGTAATGCCCTCACATAAAATCTTTAGATCGACTATCCATATAGTTTAGGTATCAGTTTATATCCTTCCTAGTTCAGGTTATGATAAGATAGGTTAAGTATACACACATTTGACTTACTTTGCAGCCTCCTGGGTTATTCTTGTTCAAACACTGGAATCCTGTCTCGGTGTTGCATGTAACTTTCTGTCCCGCTGAATAATATGGTTTTTCACCTGCAAACAAGTGCAAAACAAATAACTACTATATATGTTCTAGATTAGAAGCTGTTGCATAAGTATTATATATTAACTAATATAATACACTAATTAAACAAAAATACTTACTTCCTTTTAGTCTACATTCAATTTTGTCAGGATTATCACATATCTGAGGGTGATATCGTTTTAAAATATCAAGGGTCTCCATGTCTCCTTGACCTGAAGGTGCGGACACACTCATCCACGGACTCCATTCGTCGCATTCGAATTCCTGAAAATTGAAAACACAAATAATGAAGATTTTTTTTAATGTAGAGGAACATAAAAAAAAAAAAAAAAAAATACAGTAAGAAGTTTCATGGGTTTTTCATACATCGTCCCATCCCAATTTCTAAGATCATGTGTGCGATTTAAAATTAAGAGAATGCAACACACATAATGTTATCAATACTTAGCAGCAGTTATCAGTTCAGTATAAAGTTAATCAAAAAATTTTTTTTTTGATTTTTTACACTACCATAGTTATATCATAATAGTAAAAATAATTTGTTAAAAATAGTCTGGAAAACAGTATTTCGAGAGTGGCAGCAC
>JABUQX010007599.1:100000-110000 GCA_015478945.1 Trachelipus rathkii | reverse complement strand
TACCCTACAGGCCCGACTGGCAAGGTCGGTTGGTCGGCGATTGCCGAGGGCCCACAGCCCAATGGGGCCCCGGAGAGGCCTCCCAAAAATTGATATACTACTTTATAATTAGTTACATCAGAGTAATTTGATTATTTATTTCCTAATTATCTTGCGCGTTTACAATCCATTTTAAGCAGTTGCCAGTTGGTGTTTGATTATGGTAGCCCAAACCTTAACTTCTTTTTAACCGACGCTCACTCGCTCGCGTATTAGTCTGTAGTAGTTAGATGGCAGTGTAACAGTTTGTGTCAACATGAAAATGTGTGTACCAAAGTGGGCACTACGAAAAGAAAAGAAAATCTTTAGAACGGGATGAACAAAAATTTCCAAAACGTTTTAATACTGTGTGTATAAACTATTTCCAGCATTCAGTCGCAAAGTAAGCTTTGAAAGACAATAATGCATTCTTAAATACAGACTTTTCCTCATTATTATTATATTATATATAAATTCATATCTTCAATTTAAATTTTCCGAAATGCCAGTCGGCGATCCTTTATTATCTATTGATAATTATTTATTTATTAATATATTATATATAGTATATATATAATTATACTATATATATATATACTATACTATATTATACTATAATATATATATATAAGTATATAATATAATAATATACTATATTAATATATATATATATAAGTATCATATATGTATATTTATAATATATATATATATATATAATATTTATATATATATATATACTATATATATATATATACATAATATCATCTATATATATATAAATTATATATATTATATTACTATATACTAATATATATATATCTATATATAATATATATATATATATATATATATATATATATCATATCTATATATATTTATAATATATTATATATACTATATAATATATTATATATATATATAATATATATATAGAGAATATATATAAAAATATATATACTTAATATTATATATAATATATATATTATATATTATATATATATTTATATATTATATATACAGAGATGCGGGCAGTACCGCGATACATGCTTACGGTCGGTACTTGATATCGCGCGATACCATTTTGCCTACCGGTATCCAGGTATCGCCAACACTGTTGCTAAAGTACCGATGTATCGGTATCGCCCACTTGTTTTTTGTGTACCGATACCGAAAAATTCGGTACTTTTAATCGCAGTACATTTTAATTTTTCAGTATATATATATTAGTATAATAATATAATATATATATATACTATATATAGTGATTACTATATATATATAGATATATTATATATAACTATGAATATAATATATATATAGTATATATATAGTATATATATAGTATATATATATATATTATATATATAATAGTTATATATATATATATATATATATATAATATATACTATATATATATATATATATTACTATATCATATATAGATAAATATATAATATATTCACCCAATTTTCCATCAGTACGGCTTTCGCTGCTCGAGATCTACTGGCGATATACTTCCTATCTTACTGATTTATGTTTTCCGCCCTTAGGAACTACTACGGGGAGACTGGCGTAGTGGCGCTTGACATATTCCAAAGCTGTTTGACCGGGTAAGGCACGCGTCACTGCTCTTCAAGCTCCTTCTTTCTTTTTTCTCCTTTCTCTTTGCCCCAACTTATGTCTAGTTTCTTTCAAATCGCTCAATATCGGATGTGGTTGGGAGCGACATCTTCTTCCTTTTCTGTCAATAGTGTGTTCCTCAGGGTTCTGTCTTATCTCCTACTTTATTCCTACTTTTCATTAATGATCTTCTCACCTGCATATCTAACTCTATTCACTCATATTGCCGATGAAGCTCACCTTCATATTTTCAACTCATTTCAATTCTGCTCCTTCTTTTACTTCTAGAATTGCCTCTCGTCTTAATCTTTCCGATTCTATTCTCGCTGATCTGGATAGAATTTCCGGGTGGGGTCGTCGAAACCTTGTGAAATTCAATTCTTTAAAAACTCAACTTCTACAAATCTCTCCCTCTCTAAGACACCTTTCTAAACTTTGCCTATCTCTTTCGACGGCTCTCTCGTCTCTCCTGTTGACAATATAAACATCCTTGGCCTTAACATAAACAAAAAATTGTCTTGGAAACCTCACATCCCAACGGTTGCTAGGGCGGCCTCAAAGAACTGGAGTTCTGTTTAGACTGCAGACTTTTTTTCCTCTTCCCAGTTGTTCCAGCTATACAAGGGGGCCTCTCCGCCCTTGTATGGAGTATTGCTCTCATATCTAGGGAGGCTCTGGTTTCACCCGGCTTTTGGATAGGGTCGAGTCAAAGGCCAAAGGCTTATAAACTGTTCTGTACTTCCAGTTCACTTGACCCTCTATCTGTGCGGCGCGATAGTTGCGTGCTTTATCTCTTTCTATAGGTACCGCAGCGGCAGGTGCTCGAGGGAGCTTAGCACTCGCGCCCTCCACCTTTACGTCGCCTCGTAGCACTAGGCGTGCTGTGTCTGCTCACATGCAGTTTGTGTTGATGTTAAGGTAACTCCAGGCTAGCGTCCTGCGGTGCTTCCTTCTTTCCTGCCACATCTGTTCAGTGGAATTCTTTTCCATCTTCTGCGTTTCCTGCTGAATTTAATCTCCCCCACTTTCCAAAGCCTGGCGTCTGTGCTCATCGTTGCCGTAATTTGACTTTAGTTCGTTGACTTTATGAGGCGTGTAACACCCCCTACTTTAATAGGGCTCTTGCCCTGTGCAAGTGGTTGGTGAACAACTGGTAATATATATAGTATATAGATAATATTATACTATATATATATATATACTATATATAAATATATATATATATATATATATATATATATATTAAATATATATATATATACTATATTATTACTATATATTATAATATCATAATATGTATTTTACTTTATATAGATATTACTACTAATTATATATATAGTAATATATAGTTTCCTAATTCTCTCGTTCAATATAGCTGCGTTATCCAGAAGACCCGACTGCAGCCCGGCGTGGGCACCACAGGCAACATACGATCGCTTTCAGCACCCGTTGCGCACTTCTACGTCATGTAAACGGTCACAGTCAGGCGCCGTTGTTTAAATCCTCGATTTCGGGAAGTTAGTAAACGGGCGCCGGCTGCGAAGGATACTTTTTAACAAACAAATTTCTTCTACAAAACATTGTGTCGGGAAATGGCGCTTCCCAAAAGTTTTTGTAATATTTTTAGTAAGCTTTTTATATTTCAAGGATTCTAAATATATCTTATCATTTCATAAAATAGATACATATAGATAAGAATGTTTACAATTGTCAGCTGATCGGACGGGCGCGCTCGGCCGTTCTCAGGTACTCAAATTTCCTGTTCACTGATTGGTTAATGTAATTTTTTTCCAATTCGAAGCGTTTTCCGAGTCGATTTTGCACTCGGGCTTCGGGAAACGGCAGCTAAAAAAAATGTCAGTGAAAACGTGTCCAATATGTTTAATTCCATGCAATCGTTTACAATATCAAAATTTATGCCTTCGCGCTTCAGACTCGCCAGTTTGTGTGTTGCAGTTGATTGAAGAGTTAGGCATTGTCAACATTTGGTTGTAATTTTTATTTAATATTTTTTGATAAGTTTTATTTTATCAAATCAACTTTAACATATGAGTAAATGTACACTGAAAGCTATGCATAAGTATCAAAAGTTTGCGAAGTACTATTCCAAAAAAATTAATGCAAACAAACTGTATATAAAGTCCGAATTCAAATAACTTCTGGCATAATTTGTTGAACTGCTCACGTGTGACAGCAATTCTTAAACCTTCGTTCTGGCCAAATTTCAAATCTTACCTTGATTTAACTTTAATTTACTATACAATTTAAAAGTTAACAGATGAGAAAGCACCCGAAATCGACATTAAAACTATATCAAAACAACAGTAATAGGATGTATTATGTGTATAACTATCTCAAAAACTACTTTATCAGTTTTGTTATTGTTTCAAATGTTTTACCGATGTATCGGCATGGATATCGCGAACAATACGAGTACCGTTATCGCCCAAACGTTTTCAAATGTACCGAGTATCCGGTATCGAGGCCAAGAGAATTAAAAGTATCGTGTACGTATCGCCCACAAGCAATTTTCATGTACTGCCACTCACTGTATATATATATATATATATATATATATATATTAGTATATAATATAAATATTATATATATACTACTATATATATATATATATATAATATAGTATATATATATTATATTATATATATATATAATATATTATATATATATATATAATATAGCGATTAGATATATATATATATAATATATATATATATATATATATATGTGAAAACTAAAGAAGTTACCCAGCAAATCTATCTCTGAAAACGAAGATACGTTACAAAGAAAACTTGACTAACACATATTGAATATCAGCGTAGCACAATTCTAGTATGGAAAATGCAAAAAAAACAATTAAATTTTTTGGTTTTTATATCTCCCAAAACCAGGCGATGGCACGGAAAAAATCAATTGATTTTTCAACTGATTTTTTCACTTGCTTTTTTTGCTCCAAAAATCATGATTTTTGTGCTTTTGGTTTTTTGCTTTTTATATATATATATTTATTTTTGGAATATTTAAAGTGATTTATTTCAATAGAAATAAAAAATTAGAATAATAATATCATAGCAAGCCTACTCTGTTTCAAATTTCTACTCTATAAAAATGTCAACAAAAGATCAGGTGTTTCAAACGTTTCTTTTATTTCTGGATGTAATATATTATCATTATTAAAAATAACACTCTTTATTTAATGTTGCTGTTTCATTTTGTCATAGACTATAAGCCCTATTTAAGATTTTGAACTCAGATATAGGCCTAGGGTTAAAATATTACTTAATCGAACTTAAAAAAAATGTTGTTTACAAAATTATATTTCGCGTGACGTCATGATTCTCAAAAATCCAAAAAAATTCAAAAAATCCCAAAAAGTCAAAAATTGATTTTTTCTCAAAAATCCAAAAAAATCCCCAAACCCTGTTCCAAAACTAACATATATGGAATCAGCGAGTGAAATTTGTATGAAAAAAAATTGAAAAAAATTTGTTTTTTTTTTTTTTTTAACTAAAGAATACCCCAGGGTAAACCGCAAAAGATGCAAAGAGTGGGGGTCTCTCGGCCTCCCGGGGGACGACGGGGGGGACTTTCGTCCCCCCCTCTGTTCCACCTCATTTTGAACTCCTAAAAAAATTCATATGCTGATTCCAAATATGTTATGGTAAAAAAAAATTTTCCTTTTTTTTATCATACACATTTCACACGCTGATTTTCCGTATATGTTATTAGTTTCTTCTACCTAGTGTCATTTCAAGGAGAATAAAAAAAATAAAAAATTAAATTTTTTTTTTTTCATTTTCGTAAAGTATGTATTACGCTGCATTCCATATATGTTTTCAGTTTTCTTGTACCTATCTTATTTTTTGAGATATGATGCGTGTAACTTCTTTTAGTTGGCCTATATATATATATATATATATATATATATATATATATATATATATAATAGTATAATATTATATATATATATATATATATATAATATATTATTATATATATATATATATATATATATATATATATATATATATATATATAAGTCCAAATCACGTTACTCTCATCAACGCTTCGCTTTTCGTATGCCTGCCGTTCATTTTTCTGTATTACTTTTAAAAATTTGTTACAATATATCGTACACTCGCAGCTACAGTGATTACATTTATTTCAGAAACTGAAGATCGAATTTCACCTCCTTCAATTGAGTTTACTCCTGGCACTTCGTCTTGCTAAATATGAGAGGAAGCAAAACTAGCCGCCTTGCAATCAGTCCACTATTAGATCGTCCTTCAGTAACGTCGGTTTCTCTCGGCAGTGATTCATCATGACCAATACCAGTTCTGACACAAGAAAATGAAGATGAGAAAACCACCATTGTGATGCCTGATGCCTGCTCAGAATGCTGCATACGCAAACAGCTTTGGATGTTTCATCTTTGCCCAACGAAAAATGACCCAATTGGAATTAAAAAAAGCTTTTATGAAGAAGCACCCTATTTAGTGAAGGAAAAGGAACTAAATTGCCATTTGACCCTTCAAAACTTTATTACCTACATTTACCGAATTTTGATAAAATTCACAGAAAATGGTTATCATATTCGATTCGGCTCAACAGAGTGTACTGCTCCAGTTGTATGGCTTTTGGAGGTAAAGATAATAGAGATTATACATTTATTACCGGACATGACTCCTTCCCTAAGCATATTTATAAAATGTGTGAAATTCTACGAAAGACTCTCATTATTATCAAACCATCAGCGAAGTAGCCTTTTCAATAGTCAAAAAAGGGTCATGAGTATTTCAACTCTTCGGACTATTAACCAAACCAACAAGCGAGAAAGAAGTTCACACCAGAAGTTGGTTGTTCAACGTTTAATTGTTATAGTTTTGTTTATTGTGAAAACAAGCATTGCATACAGCAGGCCGGATAAAGCAGAGGGTTTATACGCTGGACTTACAGATAATTATGGTTACATTTTCTTCAAACTGGTCCATGCTTAGGCTGCAAATTATGGCTGATTTTACAAAAATCATGTCAGAAAGCTCACTGCGAAAGTTAACTACAAAGACGACTGACGAGACTCTTTCTGACATTTTTCTTGTCAAAAACTTTCATTCACCAACAAGCTACTGTAATTAAGTTGGTTCAATGTTTCCGTTGATATCCATTTGAAAAGAACCTTCATGATATCATAATATTCAGCGTGATGGTATATAGTACTCAAAATGTAGCTGTTATGGACCAGTTGGCGATTTGCGTCAGCTTTTTCTTTCAAGGAAAGATATATGAAAGACTTTTTAAAATAACAGTAGATCGATGATTCATCTGGCATGCTTTGTTCGAGCTTAATAAAAATCAGAATAGGCCAAGTGTGCATTGCCTACCATCAAAATATTATTCGCGTGTTCATTTGACAGACCTAACAATATGCAAAAGGTTGTTTTAATAGGTACACAAGCTCAGTTCAAAAAGGAAAATGAAGATCTTATTTACACTCACTGTATGGGACACATGCTGAACTTGGTAGTAGCTGATTCGACAGTAACGTTGCTCCAAGCAGAAAACTTAGTTGGATAGTGGAAGAATCGGCTGGTTTTCTAAGCTCGTCTTATACAAGAATGGCCGTATGTGAGAGGGAAAGAAAAAAGGAAAAACATATTGTATATCAAAAAAATGCCACAAGTTGCAAAAAATAGGACCACAAGTTGGAGGAGCAAAACATAAAAGCTCTTTCTTCAATTATCGATGAGGGATTTTTAAGAATTGAGAAAGCGTAAACGCAGAGAAACTATTCAATTTTATTACCGTTTAAAAGAAATATCAAATGCAAATCTAAATTCATGCCAAGAAATTTAATCAGTCAATGGTCCAAATTTGAAAACTTATTTATTTCGATTGTTTATTAATTAATTTCTTGTTATATCTTCCATTTCAAAATATTTACAAAGTAAAAACCATTGACTATTCTACACCCTAGAAACGTATTATAGCAGAGCCTGCTTCTACAAGTAGGGCAGATAAAGGAGTGATAAAAACACTTTCAGGCTCTTTTAGTCAAAACAAAATATTATGCAAGTACAGTTATAGCAAATATAGAAGATAACAGTATTGATGTAGAAGTAGAATTCGATTTCAATGAAAAAAGAACTTCAAAGAAAATGGTAATGCCTGGTGAAAAATCAATAGATGAAGCTCCTGGAATCTTAACTGCTCAAAACTATAAATTGATATCTTTGTCATTGTTTTAGATCGTGCCAGGACAAGTATCGAAGAAAGATTTAGTCCAAACAAAGAAATTTTAGAAGATTGTTCCTGGTTAGACCCAAAGAAATTTAATGAAATCGTAATGCTTGATAGTTTTAATACGGAAGTTCTTTGTAATATTTCTAAACTTTGTAAAGTTGAAAGAAGTCAGTTATTGATAGAGCTGAAACAGTTTGTAGATTAGTATGAAAGTTTTACAATGGCTGAAAAAAACTTATATTAAAAGAAAACAAGACAATCTAAATAGAGCTGAAGAAATCTGTGAATTTTGCTATCGTAGAATCTGCAATTGAAAAGACGAAAATCTTTATGGTTACTGTTCTGACAATAAACAATGTTTTTGCGGTGTTTATCATGCTCCTTTTTGGTTTTGAAACTTCTCACAATCTGTGAATGTTTACCAAACCCATATGCTAGCTTACAAGTTTTGTACTAACCATTACTTGACACAAGACACCTGTTGAAAAGGCGTATTTTCTAAACTTTAAAATAGTTAAGAATCGACTTAGATCTACTTAAAGCCATGACCTTATTGTCTAATCTTCTTTTCATGAATGTAGAAAAGACTTGTTTTATAACTTGGATAAAGATGTTATTATAGATGAAGTAGCAAGGACCAGTGAAGAACTGGCCAAAAAAGCTGTTAGGTTAGTAAACAACCTTTCACTATCACATAACCTTTCTTAGTTTGCTGATTCTGTACTCTGTACCAAGGTATTGTAGAGCAATTTTTCTTTTTGTTATAAAATATATTCTATTATTTGTAACAATTAAATCACAATTAAAAGAGGACCATTGTTTTTCTTTTTCAATATGCTTTGGTTTTCATTACCGATGTGACTTGTGTCCTTTTTTATAATTTTTACTGAGGTATTACAGTAGGATTTAGAATATTAAAGCTTCAACAGTGTGATTGGTTTCCTAAAACTAAAAAATATTACTCAATCTCATTTTTAAAGCAATAGACCACTCGTAATTAATTGTATACTTATTTTTCCTAGCAGGGAAAACGAAAGACATATATAAAAAATTATATAAATATTTATTGTGAAAGTAAACTACATCAAAAATAGCTTCTTTTTTCCTCAACTATTTCCCCAAGTGGCACAAAATAGGTAAATGTGCTTTTTAAGCATGCCAAGTCTAATTTTCAAACATTACTAATTCCAACATAACTATTCCCTTAAATTTCCGCGTAAGGGGCCCTCCTTTTCAATCTTTAAGCCGAGGCGCCCCAAAAAGACGGCCAGTCCGGGCCATGATAGCCTAACTAGTCAGGTCCTTAAACCCGAGACCTAAACTATACGGATCGTCGATGCCGTAGACCTAAACCTAAACCTAACATAGATGGATCCACGTTTTCGTATAAGTAGACCTAACCTAGATGGTTTGTCATTAATATATGACTGTCATTATATATATATATATATATATATATATATATATATATATATATATATATATATATATATATATATAGTAATATATATATATATATATATATATATCATAATAATATATATATTACTATATTGAGTTATTATTTCCCTTTGAGGTTGCACATAAAAATTATTATATATTATATATATATATATATATATATATATATATACCTATATATATATCTATATATATATATATATATATAGTATATATAATATATATATATACTACTTACTCTATATATATATATATATATATTATATGCTCTTTATATGTATATTATTGGAGTGTGTGTAATGGCCTGTGTGCCAAACACGCCATACATAGCCTTCTTGTACGCCTATAAAAGTTCGTTATAATATTGCTATAACAGTGTTAAGGCATATGAATCTATTAACAAAGCCTTCAAGTTGACCAAAGAGAACGGCGAATTTCAATGTGCCTAGCAGGCGGGACCCTCCTCTGGAGGCACAGCCGCTAGTCAGGATTCGTTTAAAAGCCTTCTTGAAGAGAGGTTGGCATCATTGAGTGCCAGTTGTAATATTTGCATAATTATGTATTCATTCCACTATTGCAGTTTCTTTAAGTTATTAATTCATTGATTTCCCCTTTGGCAAAGAGCAACTGACTATTCCATTTA
>JABUQX010007599.1:72500-95000 GCA_015478945.1 Trachelipus rathkii | reverse complement strand
TATTTTTATGAAATTCTATGCTTCGTTTATCAATAAAATTCTTTGAAAATTCTACACAAAAGTTATTTATTTTCATCAAAAAATGCTCGAAGTGCGCGAAAGAAGCACATCCATATTCCACGACGTGGAAACCAACCCTTGATCTCGTGCCGTTCGGAGCAAAAAGACACCATCCAACAGTAACAGTTTGAATATAAAATAAGCTGGAATATCTGTAACTGATCTGCTAACTTACATTTGATCAGTTACTGTCAATCGAACCTTGTAAACTGATCTAATAATTACATTTGAAATAATGAGAATCAAGTATTCTATTGACAACTAATCTACATTTTAGATGGTTCAAAGTTAAAATGAAAAAGAATTCGATTTTTAGTCTGTTAATTTGTAATGGTATTGTATCTTGCTAAGTTCTGCCAGTTTAAACAAGTACCGATTTTTTCTTTTACCTGCTCAGAGGTTCATAACTCATAGCGCTCTATGATAATTTGGAACTAAAATCACTTTTGCATCAAACATGATACGACGCACATCTAAAACATAGACTATTTGAATAAGATAAGCCATTTTCTATAGTTTGTTTTAGACTCGAACATATATTCAGGACACATATGCCTGCCCTTGTACCTAATTATTCAACATGATAAAAAACTTATTATTTTTTAATTATTCATTTTATATGTCTCTCTACCAACTTCGGTTTACCTAAATCGAGGGCGAATAAATTTCTTATTCGCGGATGATAATAATATATCTATATAATATATATATATACCTATAGATATACTAATATATATATATATAATTATCTATATATAATTATATATATATATATACTATATATATATATATTAATATTATTATATTATACTATATAATATATATATATATATAAATATCGATATATATATATAGATATATATATGGTATCTATACTATATATATATATATATATATATATATTTCAAGGTTGAAGCATTTGCTGTGAGCTTTGTAATTGTAATCCCTCTGTTACTTAATTCATGTTCTTCATATCGAAACTTATATATTTTCTTTGATATTGACATTTCGTTTGTCCTTTATTTGCATTTCTAAATGTCAAAATTCAAAGGAGGACTCTGTCGGCGTCTAATCTTTCTCATTTTATTAGAAAGAAAAGATTTTGCATATAATATATATATTATATATATACTATATAAATATATATATATATACTATATAGTGAGTATAATATATATATATTATATATATATATATATATATATATAATATATATATAATTAATTATATATTTTATATATATATATATAATATAAAAAGTGCTTGTGAGCAGATGACGTTGTATAAAAAAATGCCAGACGAAGAGAGGTTCTAAGTTTACATAAAATTTTTCTTTTAAATGGGTCGTTATCGCAGCCGCTTATAATTTTCTAATTCGTAATTCTGAGCGGATGAATGTTTTGACGTTCACCGCTCAGTTTAGACACTATCCAGGCTGACGCCGAACAAAGATATATCCCACACTCCGCCTATATCATTTCTATTCGTTTTTATAATGTTTTGTAAAAAACCTCTAAATGCTCTACCTTTCCATTCAATCTTCTTTTTGGTTCTATTTGAAAGGCGTTCTCTAAGAAATATATCAGACGTATCTGCTATGAAGAATATTAAATCTAATATGAGAAATATTACTGAAGGAGTTCGCTTCATTTTTCTGTAAACTTTATCATATTCTCAAGATATTTGCATTTAAATTTCTTTCTCATTTTTGTCACTAAGCGTCCCAAGTCAATTTAATGAAGTTTGAAACTTTTGTTATCATTATCAGGGCGACTCGTATTCTAGGAGGGACTGAGCGATCGCTTCCCCTTTATTGAAGTGATAAATTAGTGATTAAACGTACAGATACGAAGTGTTTATAAGAAAGAATTTTAAACATATATAAATTTATCGGAATCGTGAGCCTATGCATTTCTACCACGAGTCGACACTGATCTGAGAATAGGTATATGCACTAGGTTAAAATATTATATATTTCTATCATGCTTTTAATAACACCTTCCACAAAGCCTCTCTATTAATCCTGTCAAATACGTTTTCGTTGCCAGAAAGTCATAAAATTTAAAAATTACCTTCATATACAAAACTCCTTCTTAGTTTTCTCAAACATTTGCCTTTAACGTCCAAACATTTATCTACTACAAAATCCCTCTCGATACTTTTAAGTTAAGTACCCTATGTTATTCCAGTAATTCAAAACGTTAACTAATCTTATATCCTACCTCTCCTACTACATCACCGTACCGTACATATATAACATCACATAACCCCCGTACAGTATTATGACTTACAATAGAACTTTAACGCTGAGCTATGAACATTATCGTTTGGAATAGCATACAATTGCAATTATGTTTCATCATTATCAATCAAGATAAATAAAATAATTACGAATAAGATAAAATCCTAGAGAGGACAAGCTTTCTCCAGTAACTTCATCACACATGCTGAGCTGTTTCATCAATCATCTCTAATTAATATAATATATATAGTCATTACCTAAACTTATAATAATAATACTATATCTATTAATATATATATATATATATATATATATTTAACTATATATACATATATATTTATATATATATTATATGGCCCATAAAAAATAATCTAATATCGTTCTTAAAAATCATCATGTATGATGGATAAAGTCTTATCATATAATTATATCTTATAATATGGAAAAATATATCTTCAAAATATGAATGTAACTTATTTTTCCACATCGAATATTAAATAATATTTAATCTATATAGACTATATATATATATAGTTATATATATATATATATAATATATAATAATATTGATATATATATATATATATATATATTATATATTATTACTATATATATATATATTTTTTAAAAAATTGTTTTATCTCCCCAAATTATAGTATAAAAAAATCAATCACTTTATATAATATATATAGTATAATATAATATATATATATAATATACTATAATATTATATATATTATATATATTTTATATATAATACTATATATATATAATTATATATATAATTATTTAATATATAATTATATATATTATATATATATTAATTTCTATATATATATATTTATATATATTAATATATATATATATATATTTAATATATATATATAATAATATATATATATATTAATAAAGTAAGTATAATTATCTAATTAATAATAATAATATATATAAGCATTATATATATATATATTATTACTATACTATATATTATATTATTAATGATACTAATTATATATATAGTATATAATCATTAATATATATTGAATTGTAAACTCAAGATGTATATAGTTGATTCATGGTTAACAATAACATTTATAATAAAGTAACTATTTTCCAAATAATATAATTATATATATATAATTAATATTAATATATTTAAAGTTAATAATATAGATATATATATATACTATAAATTATTATATATTATATATTAATTTATTATTATATATACTATAATATAATATATGAATATAACTATACTATTATCGAATAAAATACTATAATACATAACTAGTTCCGAATCGGTGTATAATATAATGGAGGAGAGCGGATAGACTGTGCTATGATATAATATACATTTATATATATTTTTAATATAATATAATAATATATATATATAGTACTTTAAATATAAGATATTAGTATAGCCGGGGTTAAATCAGTAGGTATAATTGCATATATGATATAACTGGTTATATACTGACTAGAATATACTAGTAGTTATATAAGTCAGTAAATATAATATATTTTAACGACTAAGTACGCTGAGAATAAGTGGAGGGAAGAGTCACTAAGATAGAAGTGCGACCTTAATTAGCTTTAGTTATCTAGAACTGACTATATATATATATATATAATAATTATATATATATATATAGATAACTATAATATATTAATATATAATTACTAACTATAAATCAATATATTAGTAGTATATATATATATATATATATAGATATAAGTAACGTACTATATTATACTAGGGTTAGCAGCGTACACAAAATATATATTACTTATATATATTCTGAATGTATATAGTTATATAGGTATATAGTTATATATATATTATATAATATATACTGAAAATAAACGGTATAATATATAATATTTATATACTATATACTAGAATAATACTGTAAATGATATGGGATAGAGAATCTCGTAATCAGAGAGATTAGCATTAGTATTATTATAAATATATTAGAATAGTATATATATGATATATATAATATATAGATATTATATATATATATTATTAAGATAGTCTTTTTTAAGCTAGTATATATATATAGGTATATTATTATATATATATAGTATTGGCATATATTTTATCGCGGTAAGTATATATATTATATATAAAGTATATATATGTATATTATAGATATATTATATAGATATATATAGTAGTATATTATATATTATATAATATTATATAGTATGCAATATTAACTAATATTGATATAGTATAATGGGATCATCAGGATCACTAAGAGAGTGAATAGCGAGTTAATACTAATACCAGCTAGACATATAAACTTAGCAGTACCGTATTCCGTATTATACATAATTTGGAGGCCAGCTAGTACATTACCAACCATGAGCATGCTTCGACCGAGCGGACTGAGATGGTATACTATAGAGTGATAGGCGTGATGCTGGTCGCTGAGCATGTCCTTATATAGGGATATTGCGTCTATATCTGGAACTGTACGCGTGCGTGAGCGTATATAGGTAGCTGGAGACTAAGAGGATATAGCCTTGATCAATGTAGCTCTGGTGGGAGTCATGATTAAGTATATTCAGCGGATATGCACACTCAACCAATATATTATTATAGTATAGGCATTAGATAATGGGATACTAATAATACTTTGGGGTATAGATATATATACTAACGGATATAATATTATGATACTAGAACCTGTATGATGACTAATATTAATATCAGTTGGACTATAGGAGGTCGATATATATAATCTACATCTCAGTAATCTACAGTAGATGCGGTATGGATCGTATAGTATATATCAATAGAGTATAATGAATACTGATAGTAGTATGGATGATAGATGTGTGGTTCGAGTGTGATGATGATCTAGTTACGTGAAGGATGCTAGAGGCGGTATAAAGTCTGGAGTGATACTTCGGTATAGATAGTGCATATATAGTGATAGTGCGAGACCTATTGATACCATCATGCTACTATCTACTAGTAGGTTACTATGACCTATAGGAAGGTTAGTCTATGTTATCTGTTGTGTGTTGTGGTGTGAGGTGTCTTAAAGTATATCTAAGCAGATTTCGATGAGAACAATGAATGGGGTATTGTCTGGCGATATGCGACGATGCGCTTTTGTGAAGACGGGAATACGGAGAGATCAATGAGGAGAAGGGCTCGAAAGTGAATGTTGGTGTTCGCAGAAGGGGTAAGCTCCTGAAAATTGACTCGGAGAAGAACGGTGGTTAATTCTGAAGTATAGTATAGAAGAGAGATAGGGATAAGGTTAAGATGATTTAGGTATAGATGGAAGTAGCATAAATAGAGTGTAGAAAGTATTTAAACTTGAAGTAGTCTAGGAAGGTGTGTACAGGAAATTTTTGGAAGAGTAAGGGAAGGAATGTCGCCGGATAGGATATTAAATACGGAGAATGCGTTAAATGTTAACTATCCTTTGCAGAATGATTCAGAAATGTGCCTGGCAGGCGAAAAAGAGATCATATTTTGAGAATCTATTTTACGTTCATCATGAATTGATATTCGTCGCGCAGTTTGGACATTACAAACACTGGTTGTGTCAATAACTGAATAACAGGCAGTGGAGAACGCAAGCCTTGAGGGTATGCAGGACAAGAGAAGAAGAGATAAAGGAAGATGACATATGACAGAGAAGAACAGGGGTATGAGTAATGAAGAAATAAGATAGAAAAATAACACCATCAAAAGGTGGGATAATATATGATGGGAGGAGAGAAAGTGCGAGGAGTATGTGGGAAGGAGGAGCGGCCGGAGGCGCAGAGAGACTTAGAAAAAGAAGGCGCGCCGAGAAGAAGGGGTGGAGAGGACGAAGTGGATAGCAGTGAGATTAGCCGCGAACTGTACACGCCAGTATATCTTGCGAGATGAGCTGAGAAGAATGGTGACGGCGGTGGGATAATAAGCAGCTGGATAGAGAGAAGGGAGAGTACACGACCTGGCAGTAAAGAGCGGATCGTCCATAGTCTCTATTGAATAAATGTCTCAAGATGCTAGAGAATTCAGTAGTAGTGTACTCGGAGAAACGTGTAATGTAGCATCCGATATATTAAGAGCTGTTGATAGATTGGACGACGTAATATAGAGTGAAGGTGTAAGGAAGATGATGTTTGGAGATGGATCTATATACGTTATTTATATACATATTACGTAGTCATATATAGACGTATAAGGTATTGAAATATAGCTAATACATATTAGTTTATAGTATTATTAAATGATAGTAGTAATATATATATATAGTATTATAGTAGTAACTATCTATATATATCTATCTCTCTCTCTCTTTACTATTATATAATATATGATTTATTATATTATTTATATGGATATCTTATAGAAGTAGATTATATACTTATATTATGAGGGTATATGTTCGCGCGTATGTAGGTATATATTCTATTATAATGACGTACTTTGGCATAGTATATACGTAGTATATTATTTATTATAGTATATATTATATAGTAGATATATAGGTAATATATATATATATATATATATACTATATATATATATATAATAATATACTATATAGTACACTTTAAAATATATATATATAATGATATATATTTATATATATATATTATATATATATGTAGTATAAAGTATATAGATATATATATATAGATCGTATATATATATATATATAAATATAGCTATATAATATATAATATATATATATAAATTGTATATATAATATATACAATATATATATATATAATATAATCTCAAAATATTATATTAACTATATTAATATATATATAGTATATAATATATATATACTATATAATACAGGGTATAATATATAATTATAATATAATATATACTATATACTACAATATATATATATATATATATATATAATATATATATATATTATACTATATATATATTATAAATTACCGACTGTTTTTACCTTGATATATCATAATTTTATATAGTAGTAGTATATATATATTATAATATATAGTAGGGGCCGGGTTAACCTATATAATATAATACATATAAATATAATTATATTATATTATAGGTATATAATATAATAGTACAGTACGTATACTATATCTATGATACGAACTACTAGGTATAAGTATATATATATATTATAGTTATATATATATTATAAGTACTAGTGACTATAATATAATTATTATATTATATATATATAATATTATATATATACTACTATATATATTTATATATATATAGTAGTATATATACTATATATATATATAATATATTATATATATAGTATAATATAGTATAGTTTAATTATATATATTATAATATATAATATATAATATATATAATATACTATACTATATGTATATAGTATATTATAATAATTATATTAATATATAATATATATATATAGTGACGAATGATCTTGTTTCCCATACAATGAATAAATTGTCTTTTGAAGACCTAGTGGCCGAAACAACACACACAATGAAATGCTCTACTTTGAACTGTCTCCAATGGTAGCCTTCACTGACAAACCAAGAATATGTTTAAAGGATTACAAGGTGATGGGCAAAGAAATGTACTGCCAGATAATTATATATATATTTTATTATTAATATATATATATATAATATACTTATATATATATATATAATTATATATATATAGTAGTTATTATATTATAGTAATGAGTATATATATATAATTATAATATATATATAATATGATATATTATATATATATATATAATATGTATTATATATATATACGGTATATATATAATATAGTAATAATAATATTATATATTATAATATATATTATAATAATACTAATATATATATATATGTTATAATACTATATATAGATATATATATTATATATATAATATATATAGTATAATTATAATTATATATAATATATATATATATATATATATCTATTATATATATATATATAATATATTATATATATTTAATATATATATATTCACGACTATAGTATGTATATATATATAGTATTGTAAATATTTAATTATTATTTAATATATATATAGTTATAATAACTATTAATATAAATATAGTATATATATAATAATAATATATAATATATATATACTGATAGAGTACTTATATAGGTTCAGTAGCTTTATAATATCTAAGTATACTATATCTTATACATATGTGTATACTAAGTTAATATATATAATATAAATATATTTAATATGTATATATATAATATATATATTATATATATATGTAGTAATTATGTATACTATAATATTAATAGATGTAATGAAAAATTAGTGGGGAAGGTAAAGAATATCCTGCTTCTTCCGGGATGAACCACCGCATTTGCGAAATGAGGACAATAGCGATGCTTTCGACTGAGCTATCCCTCAACCCCAAAAAAGTGAGTTCAAGAACAGTTTTAAAGCAATCAAGTTCCCCTTCAATTATGCAATATTTAACACCTAAATATTATGTAAGAACGAGAAGACAGGCTGGACACCTTTGGTGAATGTCGCCTTGAAGGACTCGATGCTTTAAACTGTTCTTCGAACTCACTTTGAATAGGATCCAATTCATCATACTGACCATATCAGCTGTTTTGACATGTATGCCTGTAGAAAAATGAACTGTCAGAATTAACATTGATATTTGAATTTTTCAAAAAAACGATAATTAGTTTAGTAAGATAGATAGCATGTGAATTTTAAGCATGACAACTCTGGAGTTCTATTGATGAACTGATGATAGCATGATCAATGTTCCTAAAGATAGTGAAGGTGTCATCGACATATACTATGTAAAATACCGGGTTAAAGTTGTTTGTTTCACGAAGAAAAATGGTATAAATTTCTTCTTCAAAACTTCCAATGCTATAGACTTCAATAAGAAAGAAGGTGCTCCTTCAGAATATTTTGAACTCTCATTCAAAACTAAAACAACCTCAGAAAATTAAAGTCAGACTATAACATAAGTCCAAACCACTGCGTCCTTGTAGCACAAGAGATGCTTTGCCCGGACATCCAGCACGTTGTGTACCAATCTTAACTGCGCATGAGTCCATGTATAGTCACATTATAGTTGGTTACAGACGAATAGATGGTCGGAACAAGGGATGTGAACATCGTCTCATGAGTCCGCATGCATAAACTCTTTGACATTATCACACGGCACAGGTCAATCAACTATCGGATAAATATTTCCAAAACACTTCACAATATTATACGGATTGTGTGAAGTCCTGAAACTTAAAATTGGGGAGGGCTTCTACATCAAAACACGCAGACGCACGATTCTTAAAATAAAATTTAATGTATTATCAGCCAGACTCCGATATTATTTGATTTACTTATTAATATATCAATTAAAACGACTCTTCGCTTTACAAGAAATAATCCTCTGAAGATGTCTCAAGTATAGTAGACGAAACGTGTCGGAAATTTGAATGTTAAAATATAGTCTCTTCCTCTCATTGTAAAATCTATTGTCAAGAGATTATTGTTAAGCGATTTTAAGATATTTACAAAATAAAATAATTTGAAATTCAAATGAATAAAACTTTTTAAATAAAACAGGAAGCTAATGTTGCATTATATATAACCATTATGAGGACAATAGTTTTTTGAATTATTATTATTTATTATTATTATATATTATTATAATCTATTATATTATTATTATTATACAAATCGATAAATTATATGGAACTATGTAAACAAAGATATCTATTAATTAATTGTATATTATTATTTTTATTAATATTATTATATTATTGATTATTGATTATGTGATTATTATAGATATTTATTATTATTATTATAATTATTATTATTATTTTTATTAATATTATATATTATTAAACAAGCAATAATTATCATTATATGTATTAAATTTTAAAAGGCTTCATGCCGCTCAAAAATAATTGCACGGCTCAATAGTTTTTAAGTTACAATCACTATATTGAGGGTTATTATCTATTATTATTTTATTATATTTAATATTATTATTATTATATTATATGTAATTAATTATTATATTCATTATTAATTTATATTATTCCATTATTATTATTTGTTATATATTTTTATTCATTAATACATTAGGACTCAACTTATTTAGAATATAAACATAATAGTGCTCGTTAATAAACTATTATTAAAAAATCATTATATATTATTATATGATTATATTATTATTATTATTATTATTATTATTAATTATTATTTATTATTATTATTATTATTATTATTTTATTATTATTATTATTATCTATTAATTATTTATTATATTATGAAAAAATTCCGAAGGAGCTGGAGATTTATTAATTATTATTATTATTATTATTATTATTGTTATTATTATTTATTATTATTATTATTTTAATATAACCATTTTTTTACTTTGTTACTAACTCTAATTTGGGTCTCACAAGGACATGACATTGTGTTAGCATATTAGTAATACCACATTCAGATGCTAGGAAGACTATGTTTCGGTTAATTATAGATAATTATAGGAAAATAAATTGTAAAGATATTAAGTTGTAACATTAATCGTAAATTTTTCTTATCTGAATAAACATTTTCTGATTCTGATTCTGATTCTGATTCTGATTATTTTTATTATTATTATTATTTATTATTATTTCATTATTAATTAATTATTAGTTATATTATTATTATATTATTATTATTATTATATTTTTGCTCAAATTATTCTCCTTCTTCTTATAATTGATGCTTTAATAATAGTATACAGAGCTATATAAATCTCTGGAATTGAAATGCAGGAATATGAAGAAATGTAAATATGTAGCCCTTTCAAGAATTGTTTATTAATTAATATATTTTTTTCTTCTTTTCCTTTTGCACTAAAGACTAAATACAAACATGCTTTTAAATATTCATTGGTAAATTTGCTATTTTATATATATAATTTATTATTATTTATAATGTTAATGTAAAGTTAATGTTTTTAATTAAAAATGAAATTAGTTTTTCGTAATTAGACTTTGAATACAAATTTCCAAAAAAGAATTATTTATATTTTCAAATTTAAAATTTTCAAATTTTAATTTAAAAAAAAAAAAAAAAATTAATTAAAAAAAAAAAAATAAAAATTAATTTTTAATAAAATTTAAAAAAATAAAATGTCACGCCTCAATATGTTTCAGAAATGTTATCTTTTAAAATATTTTTTTTATTAGTTTACCTTATTATGTTTGTCCTAACCTATAACACTTAAAACAAAGAAATCAAAATAATAGTAAATACTTACAGTTCAATCCATAATCTTATTTATACCCATATTTTCATATATTTTCATATACTCTGAATAAAACTAAAATTTTAGAAGAAGCGACTTTTCAAAAGGTATTAATTAATGATTTTAATAAATAAATTAATATATAGGTAGTTAATATCTTAAATCATATTGTAAAAAATATATTATAAAATTCAAATTTATTATAAATATTATATAATATATATATATATACTATATAGTATACTATATATATAATATAGTATATAATATGATACTATATAATATGTATAATTATATATATATACTAGAAAAGTATAGAATATAATGTCAAGGAAAGCTTTGAGATTTATAATTAAAGCAGAATATTAACTTTTGCTCTCTGAAATGTTATTGTAATGAATATGTAATGTATAATAAAATTATAGATATATAAAAGTAATGAATAAAATATAATGAAATAATGATATTAATAATATTGATAATAATAATAATTATAATAATAATGAAATAATAATTATAATAATAGATAATAATAAGTAATATAATTGAATAATATATAATAATAATAATAATATAATATAATAATAATAATAATAATAATAATAATAATAATAATAATAATAATAATAATAATAATAATAATAATAATAATAATAATAATAATAATAATAATAATAATTATAATGAGATCATCTATTAATTCTGATAGTATGATAATAATAAAATATAATAATAATAATAAAATATATATAATAATAATAAATATAATATAATAATTAGATAATTAATTAAGTAAAATAATATAAAATAAAATAATAATAATAATAGATATAATTAATTAATAATAATAATAAAAATAATAATTATAATGAGATCATCTATTTTCTGAAGTAGTGATATTACATATTTTCTTCAAGAAAAGAACTTTTTTGATTTTACTAAATATTTTTCATTAAGCTTATAAAACTTTCCTTATAAAATAATAAAAGATGATTGGCGATGCCTTTAATACCAAATGAATATGGAAGCTATTTCTTCAACAAAATTATTAACTCTTGCATGGAAGCTACGTTAAGTATTCTCATTATTGGTTTAACGGCTAATTAAGCAACAGTTCAGTAGCCCAAGTTTTTAGACTTTTTTAACAGCTAACAGCTGCGAGGGCATTATTCTAATTGCAAGAAACAGTCATAAATAGGTCATTACAGGTTTTTTTGTTGTTTTTTTTGTTGTTTTTTTTATACCAAATTAAATTGGATTTTCATTTTTGTGAAAAATTCTAATTAAGAGATTAGGTATAAAGGTTTGTGCATAACACAATTTTGTTCAGTGATCCGTATAATTAGTCGGGGAAAGCTCTTTTAGTAGGGTATATACAATTCAGACTTTAGCAAAATTTCCTTTAGGCCTTTTACAGTACTCAACAAAAAACTTAACCTAGGCTAACGTTTCTAACACATCATCGTCAGGTAAAACAGTAATATCTTACAAAACTCATCATTTTTCTACCAAATCAGTGTTAATTTCCACCTGCATATCATATTATAACTATAACGTACCCTAAAGCTACGAATAAACAGGTCTTCGATTAATCCAAGAAGTATGACTAAGCAACACACCAACGCCAGGAAAAAACCAGGAAGCGGATCGCCCCTCTGAAGCCGGTGTGAATCTTGAGAGGGTATCACCCGTAAGGGGTGTAAAGCGGGCTCTGACGGCCTCGCCCGAAGGGCTGAGGCCTTTACCCCTCTTTCGGGAGCCCAGAGACCGCTTACACCCTTCAGGGAGATTCCCCCATCTAAGATTACACCCTTTCAGGAGGCGCTCCCATCCTGGTTATTCTCTCGGGCGGTGGTTGGTTGCTTTAGATATCTGGTTAATGAAACTGTTTATTCGTAAAGTTTTCATGTTATGTTTGGTCAAAAACATGGCAGGTGAAATATAACACCGATCAATGTAAGGTCACACATGATGAGTTTTGTTAAGAGATTCTGTAATACCTGACGATGATGTGTTAGAAACGTTAAGCCTAGGTTACAAGTTTTGTTGAGAATAATGTTAGGTTTGTTCGAGAATTTTGCTAAATGTCTACGTTTATTCATAGTTTCAAATGATGTTATACTAGAGAAGTGTAGACACTGTGATGAAGAATAGTGTTCAATCATAGGTCGAGATGTGCGTATCTTGATAGATTGAATCCAACTTGATGTTATAGGATTTTGTTAATAATACGTCTTACCTGTTACATAAGGGGCCAGCCCAAAGGCTGGCCATTATCCGGCTCTACCCCCTCTTCCAGAGGTACCCGAGATGCGTTTCGGCATCTGCTCTTAGGGTGATCTCAATAGTCAATGCTACAGGCTTACGTGCGTTATCAAATCGCCTCTGTATGAGGCGTTGTTGCTTTATCTAACAGTTTTGAAATGATATTTTCTGAAAGGGGGCGCGGCCTAAAATACTTAAATATAAAAAACTTATTTCATTTACCTCTGAAAAGCGTTAGGTGTACAAGGCGACCACTCCCCTGGTTTTTTTCGGAAAGGTTATGTGTTTGTCTTTAGATACTCGTATTAATCGAAAATGTTTATTTCGATCAGTTAGGTACGTTAGTTAAATTATTACGTTCAAATGTGAAAAAACAACTATTTCTAGAGAAGAGAGTTCTTTTGTAAAGATGATTACTTAGGTTAACTGACGACAATGTGTTAGAAATGAGCCTATAGATTAAGTTTTTGTTGGTAATGTTAGTTAGCCTAGAATATTGCTAATGTCTATGCTTATTAATAGTTCAATTATTCATAGCTCAAATGAGTGACACTTTGATGAGATGGGTTATTCGAGTTCAAGATGGGAGTATCTTTGATAGATTGGTCCTTTTTGAAGGATTTTGTTAGATGATGCGTTTTACTGTTGCTGATATGACCAAGAAATGGGAAACATATCGAGTTATTTGTATGACCTATTAGCTACTTACCTTTGATAAGTAGGTAATTTTCAAGATGTTAGCTGATTATTCATACGCAAGATATGTTAAGTTTGCCTATCATGCATCATTTATAATCTTATTGCTGTTGTCAATCAGAAATGATTACCAATTCTTTTAAGCATATATTCAATGCGTTCGTTATAAAAGAACTTATTTTGTGTTATGTTGGATAAAATTGTGTTGTGTACAACTATTAGCTTTGATAATTGACAAAATTATGAAAAAATCATGTTAAATAAAGGGTCAGGTATAGATTACACGTTAATAGTATAGTCTATGTTGAAAAGTGTGAATAGGTTAGTTTTTATGCGCTATGTTAGTTACTGTAAATATTTATTTGTTAAGTTGTGTTTATTAAACGGTAAGGTGTGTTAGGGTTTTGTCATTGGGCATTATATTCTTAGCTTTCAACAACCAAATTATAAGTGAACAACAATTGTCCTAGTGATATAAAAGTTTCATACATTACATTATATTTGAAGAACTTATTTTCTGTACTATTGTTATTCGTTGGCTGTTGTTTATTTTGTGTCTTTGTTGTTGTTGTTGCTGTTGATGTCTAACGAGAATATATTACCCTTTTTTGGAACTAATAATGTTCGTTCTGCGTTGTATTCTTGTGTTTACTTTCTCTTGATTGTGAAAGAAGAATCTCATACCTATAGGTAGTTTACGCATACGATTTCCTTTCAGTAGATATTTTTTTCGCATGGTAAGGTTACGATACATTCTCCCGATCTCCACTCGTTGTGATATCTTCACTAGGAGTTCTATCCCAACTGTGTTCAATAAAATTTTAATCAGACAAACCTGCAATGCCGATACTATACATTGCTTCATTATCTGCTCAGAGAGTCAAAATAATCAGACATTTATTCGTTTGGCTGGATGGATCATACAAGATATCACAATCCTGCCTGCTTGGCTAGAGGATATAAGTGTATGTTTATAATGGTATGAGTAGTGAAATATCTATCGACGGTGACAGTGCTGAGAAGGTCATAATAGATAGACGCTGCGTGTCTACATCACTATACGGTATTAAAACCCTTTGATGTTGTCGAGACTATTGGAAACCCTCGGATTGTGAGACTTCATGCGACGTGATAGTTTCACATTAACGAACTCCATTGAAATATATACACAGCATTGCATTAAAATAAAAACGTTACCATCAAGTTTACAGATGTGAGCATGTTCGACATTGAGGACATCAATAAATATCGCAATGGTCTGTAATTATTGATATTCTATATCCGAAACATGTGTTTCCGTTAAAACAGCTAACGAGGAGTGCGTTAAATTAACTATCAGTCTTGAGAAAGAATTTAGCTTCTTACTCTTGTATGAGAGAAATGATGCAGCTGAATCAAAGTATGCAAAAAATTTTAGTGTTGTCGAAGGCATTTATACTTACATCCTTTAAGAGGGAGTTGAATCTCTGGAGATATATAGAACGTATTCCAAACTTAATCTATAGTTCTCTGATTAGATGATAATATATATAAAATTACTTATATTTTTATGATTTTATATGTTTCATGGATATATAATATGTCTTATTTCAATGGAAAAATTATATGTTATAAAAATGAAATTGTTTTCCTTTCCTATGATTCGATTATGACTAATTGATGATGATGGTGGCTTGTTATTCGATCCTGGTTACTTGTTGTGTTAAGAACGTTATAGTATAGTTTAAGCTTTACAAGAGTAAAACCTTTACTTTGTTTGTCTTTACCATTAGGATTATTTAAGGTTAGGTTATGACTAAATTTTTTTTTTGTTAATATTACTATGTTAATGTTATAAATTAACATATTTTTGAGAAGATATGCTTGACAATGTATGAATAAGTTGCGTTTGTCCACCATTGTTTATTACTTACGGAATGTTAGTGTGAAACCTTGCTAATGTATACCATTTATTCTTGATTTAGATGTGTTAGGTTTGCCTTCGTACATTATATTCTTAGTTCTAGTAGGATTTGACATTATCTATTTAATGTGAAAACTTTGTTATGTATAAGAGTATACATTTGGTCTGTATGATATCAACACGGTTATATAAATTTTGTTGACTATTACCATTTAATGTTATTCACATGATTAGGTTAGAGGACCATGAGTGACAAAGTGTGAATAAGTATAGTTTTGGATGTACTGTTTAGTTACCCTTACTGTTTTAGGTGTCTCTGTCAAATGTATGTTCAACTGGATTTCACGCATAATTTTAGAGATTTGAAAGTTTGTCGAGATTTTGTACATTATTTCTTAGTTTATGTTATAAAGAAATAATTAATGGAAACTTTGTTATCCTTTCATATTTTGTGATTTTGATATAAAGAACTTGATTTTTATGTTATGTTACTCAAATGATACTCGAAAACTGTACCTCTAATCAATTAGAATCAATAGAATCAGCAGATGTCAGGGTCAGTAGGGGGGGCGTGGATGGGTGTTAGAATTTATCAATTTAATTGCTTGTAGATATGTTAAAACTTAAATTTTAAAAGTCTAATAATAAAAAATAAGAAATTTTAATTTTCTTACTTATTCTATTTATTATATTTATTATTTTAATATTCTTATGGTTCTGAACATTTTATTTTCGAAATTACAGACCCTTGATACATATGTACAGCGAGACCAATTGTATTATTACACAAATATTTAATAACCATGGCACGCACGAGCAGCACCGTGCAGCTGTCAAACTCCTACTTCTCTGAGTCGCACTCTTCACCTTCCTCATTCTTCTTCTCCTCCTTGCACTTTCATTCCTTCAATTTTCCATTGTTTTTTTGGCACAATTGTGTTTTTAATTTCAGTCGGGACCCCCTAAATGGGGGTCCTAGACACCTAACACGGGGTTATACCATCACAATTCAATCTAACACCTGTAAACCTTAATAAGCACACCAACATTTGTTGTTATACGACTGTTTATATTAATCGGCAGCAGTGGTCCACCAGGGCCTAGTAAATTCATGATAACATACCAACTATTTCTAGAAAATCAACTCTGAATTCCACCAATTTTCAACCAATTACGAACACTTCGACTTTTAAAGGGTGAGTCCCCCTTCGGGGACCACGGGGACGTAACCTCGTCTCTACACGACGTTACCTCCATCTAACACCCTACCAAATTTTAACAAAAAACTACGATAACTCTAACTTATCAGATAATATATCGGTCAGAACGGATGCGAGAAGCATCCCGGTGGGCAAATCTCGAAGCTCGGGTGCGTAAAAAACGATCCCTTACATGCGAACGTGTTTCGATCAGACTCATTTCCTTCTCGAAACTCGAATCTTCGCACGTAATGATTTAATAACTAGTACTAATGTATAATTAATGTGCATGTGTATAGCGCACGCGCGATTAAAATATTTAACCGACAAAGAAGCGGGGGATGGTACAGACGAGTCGAACCGGAGCCGAATTTTTCCGGAACAGAGGATGAGACGGTGATGCGCGACCCGGAGTGTGTGCTGTGCGACTGTAAAGACTAGGGGTAAAACCAAGACAGACACAAAAAGTCTCTGAAGGAGACTGACTCGGAATTGAACTCGAAAGCGAAGCAAGATAGCGAAAAGTAGAGGCGCGAAGGATTTAAAAGAGGTTGTAAACCACTCAAAATGTTTCCACTTCTCACCTTAATACATAATAAGAATGTGTTGCGTGGTTTCAATCGCGATCAAACATTATAAACCAAGCAGATCACGCCACAAGGACGTAAGCGCAATATGCGCTCTCCACCTCGGGGTGACCACCTCATATACTACATCCCTACAGACTTTTCAAATTTTAACACGGATTCGACAGCTCGTTCCCGATACAATAGATTAATATTCCAAGTTCGAGACACTATAAAATCTTTCTTATATCGACAAGCGTGGTAGAGCTCAAACTGGCGACAACTATATATATATATATATATATATATATATATAGTACAGAAAAAAAATCCCGAAACCTGACAGAACTCCCAGATTTTTGGGGGGGCAACCTTTACGATATGACGTTTTCAAAGCAATTAGTTTTGTTATATTCAGATTAAGAATATTTATTTTGTTACAGGTGAGACGGTAGTCACTGAAGGAAACAGGGAATCTGGGTGAAATTTTTGAAGTTGTTGAGTTTTAATGAGTTGAATTGCCAGAGTTGAGCAACCACACAAGGAAATCTCATTCAGGTCGTCAAGAACAGAATCTGAAAGTTGAAGTCGAGAACAAACTTTCAAACGAGAGAACAGATAGATATTCAATGAGTGGAAGAATGGCGAGTTGAGTTATTAACATAAGAATGAACAGAGTTAGAAGAGCGGCTGAGAAGATCGTTAATGGAGATATATTTATATATTATATAATATATATAATATATATATACTATAACTATATGATAAATTATTATATGTATAATCATATATATATATATCATATATATAATTAAATATATTATATATTAAACTATATTTATAATATACTCAAACTTAATATAGCTATCATATAGCCACTTACATTATTATAATAATATATATATATATATATAATATATATTGATATGTTATAATATATATTTATCTATACTTATATATATATATATATAGTATATATATTAATTATTATATATATATAATATGACTATATATATATATATATATATATATATAATATATATTATTGTAATATATATAGTATCATTTATATATATATATCAATCATATATATAATTAGAGGGTAAAACAGAACCTTGGGGAACACCACAACTGAAAAGTAGATGAGCCTGATTAGGAGCTTAGAAGTTTAGCGCGATGCCAGAATAACCGTCGAAAAGCTTTCGGATTATGCCAAGCACCATCACACGAAGGACTCCCCATAGAGTAATAAGGAGAGATGGTAGACTACAATATCAGAAAGACGAGAGATGCGATGGATGAGAGTGCTAGATCGGTGAGAGACCCTACACAGAGATGAGAGCGAGAAGAGAGAGAGAGACTGGAGAACTTGAGAGAGAGAGAGAGAGAGAGAGATGACCTCGAGCGTTGAGTGGAAAGTCATACTAATGATCTGAAAAGATGAAATGAGATTCCAAATGCTAAAGGAAATGAGAGTTAAGGATACCGTAGATCCTATAGGTTAGAACTATGGGGCGACAGTTAGGTTTAGAGCAGCTACCCTTGTTCGGAATAGGTTGGACATAGGCGTGCTTCCAATACTGAAGAAACTATAGTATAGGTGACTTGGCACTTGCTACTCCTCGAAGAGAAAAGCGTCTTCTGTCGTGACTGCTTTATCAGAGCATTGGTTTCAGTAAACAAGCAATTTAAGCTACGCAGGTGATTAGCTCATACAATACAGTACAGACTTAGGTTTATTTCCTGATCTACCAGGATCCGATCCTGGGGTATAGGAAATAGTAAGTGTATTGTTTTACTGACTGAGCTACAGGAAACGTTAAATTACAGTATTAAGGCATAGAACCTAGTCAAAGATCCGAGAGCATTCGCCATCCTAGAAGCACACTAATTCAGAACACCGAGAAGAATGATACCAGAGTCACTAGCCTTCCTATTCATAGATCTTAGGATCTCATAGAACTCGGTCATGTAGTATCACTGTAAAGATTGGACACCTGGGAAGAAGAGGATGAGGATTAGGAGAAAGGATGCCAGAATTGTCCAGGGAGGAATTAGATGAAAAGGTAACTAAAGAAATTGGTCTTTTCGGAAGGAGTGTTGTTTGCTACAGAGAAAACAAAGGTGAATTAAAGGAGGCAATTTTAATTTACAGAAGTTATGTCAATTTTTTTGAAATACATAATATAATATATATATATATATATATATATATATATATATATATATATAGTATATATATATACT
Organism: Trachelipus rathkii; assembly: GCA_015478945.1. Taxonomy (NCBI): domain Eukaryota; kingdom Metazoa; phylum Arthropoda; class Malacostraca; order Isopoda; family Trachelipodidae; genus Trachelipus; species Trachelipus rathkii. Next base: position 74,552 of record JABUQX010007599.1, on the reverse strand, counting down.
ATATATATAATATATATATTTATTAATACTTAATAATAATATATATATATATATATATTATATAGTTGTATATTATATATACTATATATATATAAATACAATAATGATGTGATTGACATTTCATTTGCTTAAATACAAAATCTATGGACGCATAATTTAAGATATGCAGAGAAGTAATAAAAGAAAACTTCCCAGTTTTATGAGAGAGAGAGAAGACCGAGAGAGAAGAGACAGAACAGAGGGAGCAAAAAGAGAGAGAGAGAGAGAGAATGAGAAGGAGAGAGGAGGAAGAGAGAGAGAGAGAGAGAATTTCTTTTATAATTCATGAAAAAAAGAAAATTAAAGAAGAATGAAAATGATAATATATTATATATATATATAATATATATATAGTAATATATAATATATACGTATTATATAGATATTTAATATACAATATAATAATTATATATCTATATTTAAATATAGTATTATATTATATATAATAAGTAGTATAAAATATAAATTACATTATTATATATGAAGAAAAATATCGTAATACATAATGGAAGGTAATTAATAATTAATATATATATATATATTCATATATAATATAATAGTATATATTATATATTATTAATATATATAATATGTGTTATTTCTTCTAAATATATTATACATTATAATAGTTATCTATAAGTTATACATAAATGGAAGGTAATAATATAATTATATATATATATATATATATATATATATATTATTTATTTTTCAACATAATCCCCACGCAAGTTAACACATAATGCTTTAGTCTATCGATGGTTTAACGAAATTTAAGCTTATATGTCAGCGAATCGAACTTGTGTGTCGAAGGCTCCGGACTCGATCCCTTGAGTGAAGCTTTCTAGAGATGTTGATAAGTCCATTTTCCTTTCAGTCTTTGAACTTCAGGATATAATTTAAGTTTTTGAAAAAAATGTTAGATGCCTTGTGAAATGTAAGGAGGGTTCGGCAACAATTCTATCTTAATTAAGTATTTAAAATGTTTGCGAGTAGTATTTGTGTAAACATGTGCATATAGTCACAATAGAAAAAAGACGTATTTTATTCTACCTTGTTCCTTTTGACGTATTTTATTCTATCTTGTTCATCTTTGTGTAATAGATGATTACAATTTTTTCAGGACCCGTTTAATAATGTAAATTATTCGATGTACTTTTCTATTTGTAATATTAGTCTATAATTATTACCCGACCGGCGATCATATTTTTCATTTAAAAAAACAATCGATATGACTTTTCTGGTTCGTATTGTTATTATAACGTTTTTTTAGGTTAAGAATTTCCCATGTTTTTTACAAAATTTAAACTGCTGTTTTGACAGTGGCAAAACACCATAAACCCATTCTACTTATATTTTATCCTAGATCATGCAAAATATATTCTCCTTCCACATTAAAAACTTTTCTCAACTTGAAAAAAGCAATAAATTTTACGGTTTCTCTTACTCATTTCCTTTCTGTCATTTTTAAAAAAATGTTAACTCTGCTTCTTTCTCTTCCCTCCTCTAGCATCATCCGACTCTCACTTTATGCTAAAGCTAAACTCTCTGTTCACACCATTACTTCTAATTCCACTATTGACAATGTCGGATCTATTTCTCCTTCTCTACTTTCATCCAACTCATTTTTGCCTTTTATTATTATTTATTCTAAAGATTTACTTTTGCACTCTATGACTTAACACTAAGTTGGGGGTGGGTATGGTCTTGATGGTTTCCCTCCTGTGGTTCTTAAAACTTGTGCATCTGAGCTTGCATCGTGCCTTGATAAACTGTTTCGTCTTTGCCATCACACTTTCACCCTTCCTTCTGGAAACAGGAGAATGTTCTACCTGTGCTGAAGAAGGAGGACCCCTCTCAACTATAAATTTCGTCCTATCGCTTGACCTTCGGTCTTTTCAAAGATTCGTAATTCTATTCTTAACGGGATGTTTCACGATTTCCTTTGCTGATGACATATCAATATTAATAAGTGATGAAGATCCCATCATATTATCACAGAAAATGACAGAC